>CM044015.1:39868185-40163185 GCA_024085815.1 Flaveria linearis
CGGATTTACATCGACGAGATCGTAAGCCGTCATGGTGTGCCTCTTCACATTATATCTGACCGAGACGCTCGATTCACTTCTCACTTTTGGTCTACTATGCAAGAACTTCTGGGTACACAATTGGATTTAAGCACGGCTTACCATCCCCAAACCGATGGCCAAACCGAGCGGACGATCCAAACCCTGGAAGACCTGTTACGTCTCTGTGTCCTTGATTTTGGGGGCGACTGGGATACGCACCTACCGCTCGCAGAATTCTCCTACAACAACAGCTACCACTCAAGCATCCAAATGGCACCGTTCGAAGCACTTTACGGTCGTAAGTGTCGTTCACCAATCTGCTGGACCGACGTTGGCGAGAATCTTATTACCGGTCCCGAGCTCATACAAGAGACGACCGATAAAGTCGCTATCATCCGCAAGAACCTGGAAGTGGCAAGGAGTCGACAGAAAAGCTACGCTGATAAGCGTCGCAAGCCACTGGAATTCCAAGTTGGGGAGATGGTCCTTCTCAAGGTCTCACCGTGGAAGGGTGTGGTTCGCTTTGGAAGGAAAGGCAAGTTAGCTCCAAGGTTTGTAGGGCCTTTCAAGGTTCTGAAAAGGATCGGGAAAGTGGCCTACAAACTAGAACTACCCTCCGACCTTAGTGGAATTCACCCTGTCTTCCACGTCTCGAATCTGAGGAAGTGTCTGGCCGACGATAATTTGCATGTGCCATTAGAAGACATTCAGATCGACAAGTCACTACACTTCGTTGAGAAACCCGTCGAAATCATGGATCGCATTATGAAGAAGACTAGGACCTCTACGACCCCGATTGTAAAGGTCCGATGGGAGAACAAACGAGGAGCGGAATTCACTTGGGAGCGTGAAGAACATATGAAGAAGACTTACCCTTACCTATTCTTGTAACCCCTTTTTATTCTTAATTTCGGGACGAAATTCTTTTAAGTTGGGGAGACTGTAACATCCTGTATTTTTGTTCATTTTATGCCATTTATAACATCCTTAGTAAATTTTTATTTTATTTTATATATAATAATACTAACAAATATAATAATAATAATATAATAATAATAATAATAATAATAATAATAATGAAAGTAATAATAATAATAATAATAATAATAATAATAATAATAATAATAATAATAATAATAATAACAAAAATAATAATTAAAATGCAAGGGGTCATTTTGTCAAATTAAAAACTTTACATAAAGATTTGAACATAAAATGGTAACTTTTAAAAGAACAGGGACCATATGTGTAAAGTCCCAAACCCATTTCCCCCACCCCCGTTTTTCCGGTGACAATCGGCCGGAGCTCCGGCCGAGCTCCGGCAATGCCCCAAAACCCCATTTCAAACCGATTTTGACCCAAATTAAACCCCCAAAACCCCTCGGCCCCTGTTTCGAACTCGAGACTCAAACCAATTTGAAATTCCCGCTCGTTCCACTTGCCAAATCAAAACCGAATCAAACCGTGATGAACTCCAACTCGAATTCCGTCCAGATACACGAATTAAGTCAAATTAAATCATTCTAAACTTAAACCGCGGTCGAAACAATCAATCAATCAATTTTAATTACGCGATTACAGTTCGAATCTCACAAATTTGGTAATCAAGAACGCGGTTTCAAAATCAAACGGTTTATGCCCGAGGTCATGAAATCAAGACTATAAATTGGGAGCCTTTGCCTCATTCTGAGGTTCCTAAACTCTCCGTAACCTCAATTTCACAAGAAACCCTCTCGATCCTAAACCCCTAAATTCGTGAACACCGAGACTAAGTCAAACTCGACAACCCTCGAAACTATATCAAATCAGGTAATCGGAACATGTTATTTGCTCGATTTGATCCAAGGATCAAAAGCCCTATGACAATTCGAGTGTTTAACATCGAATCGAGGGTCAATTGAGGATCTGTGCATCTAGGGTTTATCAACGATTTGGGGAAACCGGGGAGACTCGGGTTAAAATCAAAACAAACCAAAGTGAAACCAAGGCCATGGCCCTGGTTCACTGGTCTCTGCGCCCCATACTTTCAGGGGAGGTCCCGGGTTCGACCCCGGGCAACCCCCCTTTTCCTTTTCTTTTTCTGATTTTTTTTTTTTTCTTCATTTCTTTTTCTTTATTCAACCTTTTTAAATTCTGAAAATTTCTAAAATTAATTTCATAAAATGCAGATTATTTTGTTTACTTTTGTTTAATTAATTTGGGACTAAAATAATTTTTATAAAATACTTTTGTATTTATAAATACATTATTTTAGTTTTAAAAATACAAAAGAAATGAGTAAACATAATACTTGTATATGTATATATATATTTAAGTAATTAAATGGTTTAGTTATGTATATCTATATATATATAAATATATATATATATATATATATATATATATATATATATATATATATATATTGATCTTTTAGTAATTAAATCATTTATTATGATTATACAATGTTATAATTGTTTAGTATATATGTTTATACATATATATATTCAAGCAATTTAATTGTTTAGTTATATATATATATATATACATAGTTCTTTTAATAGCTAAATCATTTATATTGATTATTATATACAATGTTATAATTGTTTAGTATATACATTTATATATATATAATTAAACAATTTAATTGTTTAGTTACTTACATATATATATATATATATACATATATATATATATTTAAACATAGTTCTTTTAATAGCTAAATCATATATATGGATTGTTTAGTATATATATTTATATGTATATTCAAAATAATTAAATTGTTTGATTACTTATACCTATAAATATATATATATTTGTATATAGTCCCTTATAATAGTTAAATAACTTATTATAATTATTATATACAATCCTTAAAAATCGGTTTAACGTACAATTTAATCAAGTCTTATTTATTATTTCTCTTACGCGCTAACAAGTGATTATACCAAGTATAGTCCATTCGTTTCATTTAACCGATCACATTATTAACGTGTAATAAATACGAATAATTATTAAACTCCTATTAGACCTACAATTAATCATCAAACAAATTATAACGCGCTACTTTATTTCGTTTAGGTGCGTTGTGACGTTTGTGTTGGAAATCTTATTCGTGGTTATTCTTATTTCACCTACAAGTCTTCTTTATTAAACAAGTGAGTTCTTATGCCCCGCTTTACGATTATTTCACATCTTTCGGGGTGAAACATGTTGCTTATACAAACTTACACATACACGTTTTGATACTTATTTCACACGTGCAATTCTTACATAGTCGTGGTTGTTTGGATATGATTAGTATTATACGAGATGTGACATACGTGTGCAATCATTAACTATTGCTAGCCTAGCGAAGTCTTAGATCTTTGGGCCTGACAAGCCTATTTGGTGCTAAAGTCGATGTATTGCCGACTCCTAGGAGCCGTATGCTTGTGCAGTAGGGAACCAAATACACTTAGCTAATCATGCTTATTCATATTATTCAGTCGAGGCTTGATTGTAACTATGCATGTTCTATATACTTGCTATCTTGTGACCATTGACTAGAATTGCCACATTTTGTATACTTATTGTATTTAAAACCATGAGAACTCACCAACTAGTTAGTTGACTTTATTTTCAACATGTTTCAGGTAATGTGCAAGCTTAGCGATGATTGAAGGAATGCATAAACCTAGATCATGGACCTAGGTTTAATAAAGACGATTGAATTCTTGTTTTTGTTTAATTTATTTTGAGACATTGATGTATGTGGTGATTGAAAACAATTGATTAATGGCATTTTATACTTTAACATAGCGTTATGTGGCTGTGAACAATCTTAACCCTCGCACCTCGACGTTTCCGCCGTCAAGGTTGGGGTGTGACATGTGAAACCATTACGTTCACGAGCGCTAGGCTTGACTATTCAAACCAATTTAAAGGCTCAGATTCAGAATGCATAAAACGAGGCTTTGAAAGAAGAGAACCTTGTGGGAGAAGAATTCCGAGGGTTGGATAAACAAATGACTTGCAGGGATGATGGTGTTCATTACTTCATAGATCGTATATGGGTCCCAGATGGGGAGGTGTACGTACATTAGTCATGGATGAAGCACACAAGACACGATACTCTGTTCATCCTGGTGCAGACAAGATGTACCACGATCTGAAGGAGTTGTACTGGTGGCCAGGCATGAAGAAAGATATTGCTATATATGTGAGCAAATGCTTGACTTGTTCAAAGGTCAAGGCTGAACACCAGAAACCATCGGGATTATTGCAACAACCTGAAATTCCCAAGTGGAAATGGGAGAATATCACTATGGATTTCATTACCAAACTCCCGAGAACACCAAGCGGACACGACGCGATATGGGTCGTGGTGGATCGAATGACAAAATCCGCTCACTTCTTGCCTATCCGAGAAGACTATAAGATGGATAAGCTGGCAAGGTTGTACATCAGAGAGGTCGTGACACGGCACGGGGTGCCGGTGTCAATCATATCCGACCGAGACAGTCGATTCACTTCACGATTTTGGCAGACGTTACAGAAAGCGATGGGCACTCGGTTAGACATGAGTACTGCCTATCACCCACAAACAGACGGCCAGAGTGAATGAACTATACAAACATTGGAAGACATGCTTAGAGCTTGCGTAATCGATTTTGGTGGTAGCTGGGACACTCACTTACCGTTGATTGAGTTCTCTTACAACAACAGCTACCATACAAGCATTGGATGCGCTCCATTTGAAGCATTGTATGGACGGAAATGTAGATCGCCTGTATGTTGGGCCGAGGTTGGTGAAAGCCAGCTAACAGGTCCCGAAATCATTCAAGAAACCACCGATAAGATCTTCCAAATCAAAGACCGACTCAAAGCTGCTAGAGACCGCCAAAAGAGCTACGCCGACAATCGTCGGAAGCCTCTAGAATTCAATGTTGGGGATCATGTCTTACTCAAAGTCTCTCCCTGGAAAGGGATCGTACGATTTGGTAAGAAAGGGAAGTTAGCCCCTCGATACGTAGGACCATTCGAGATTACAAAAAGAATCGGTCCGGTGGCTTACCGATTGAGGTTGCCACAAGAACTCAGCGGTGTGCATGATACTTTTCACGTGTCGAACCTCAAAAAGTGTTTGGCAGACGAGTCCTTACACGTACCAATTGAGGAAATCAAGATCGACGAAAAGCTTCGTTTTATTGAGGAACCCATTGAGGTCATGGACCGAAAGGTCAAAAAGTTGAGGCGCAGCAAGATACCTATCGTTCGTATAAGATGGAATTCCAAACGAGGGCCAGAGTTTACATGGGAACGTGAAGATCAGATGAGACTCAAATATCCACACCTATTCGAGGATGACGCCCTAGGACCAAGCACCAGTTGAATTTTGGGACGAAATTCCCTCAACTGGGGGATACTGTGACATCCGTCACCAAAGGTCCGTCTACTGACGTAATCTGTTAGTTTTATTGCCGGTCATCCCTCAACTTTATAGCCCATCTATGTGGATATTATGCCTGTATGCTTGCTTGGTTAACCTTATGCGTGTGCTATCGTAGTTTAAATTGTCATCACCTTGAAACATTATCTAAGATTTGCCCCGGAAACACTACACGCGCCATTTTTATATAAAAACTATTGTCACGTATAAAACCATTTTTAAAATTTTAAATATCATTAACAACATTCTATCATTAATAAAAACAAGACCAATAAATAACGTTTTCAACCGAAACAAAATTTAGGAACTCGGGGCAAAGTACAGGGACTAAAAGTGACACTTTGGCAAACCTGGGATGGGTATAAATACCCATTTCCCAGCCCTTTTCTTCACTTCATCTTCATCTTCATCGACCTTCTTCTTCTTCCTCCTTTCTACACCAATCTAGCACCAAAATTCATCCCGTTTGTTGCGTTTTCGTCGTCAAATCTTGGTTATCATCATGAAATCTCACTCCTAGCAGGTAGATAACCTCGTTTGACCCGTTTATTGCTCGATTTAGCTGCTGCGTTTTCTAGGGTTTCGGGTGCTCGGGTTCATCCGAGCACAAGAGGTCGTGTGGGCTTGCATGTTGTGTTCTTGAGTGTGCTTCTTGTCTAGACGTGTTAGGATTAGTGTTTTGGAGGTTCTTAGTGCATGAAACCCCTGCTCGGAGCAGCTGGACATTGCTCGATGGGCTGTGCAGTCGCGACCTGCTGTGCAGGGCGACTGGGCCATCCGGCCGACTGAACCGTGCGACTGGAATGGGTCGTGCGACTGGGTAGGGCGTATGAGTGTGTCACACGACTGAGCCGTGCGATTGGGCAAATCGTACGACTAAGTCAGGCGTATGGGTGTGTGCGATTGAATGCATGTGCGAATGAGTCTGTGCGAACGAATGAGTCATGCGATTGAGTCAGTGCGAATGAAATTGTGTGCGATTGTGTGTGAGCCGTACGACTGAAAGGCCAATCGTTCGAATGAATGTTCAATCGCACGAATGAAGCTGATTCGTGCGATTGAAGGTCCAATCGTGTGTATGGAGATTGAGTCGTATGACTAAGTCTTGCATGGTACGACTGAATGCTTAGTCGCATGAATGAAGGTTCAATCGTACGAAAGTAGCTAATTCGTACGACTGAAAGTCCACTCGTGCGAATGGAGTGTTGGTCGTGCGTCCGGTCCTATTGTATGACTAATGATGTGTGTGTGTGTGTATGGATCCCCTCTTCGGAGATCTCACGACGATAATGTAATATTAATGAAGTGTTATAGCTTGACCACAAAGATTAAAGTCAACGCTATTAACAGGCACATACTATTTAAAATAACCTAGACTAAGATGTGTGTGACTGCTTGTGTGTGTACTACCCACGACTGAACCAAAACTGCCCAAAACTATTGTCATCATCTTATGCTTAATGCTCGTTATTAATGCTTGTCAGTAACTGTCAATAGGTGTTTGACTGTTCATAGCATCCTACCGTTGGAATCTTTCATCATACGTGCCTATCATCTGTTCAGTGAGTTTCGTGGCCCCTTTTTACACTTATACATTTGTTTCAACCTTTTACAACATGGGGGAAAAGTATGCTCATACGTTTTCAATGCTGTACAAAATACATACAATCTTCATACTTGGAATCAATGTGATACTGTTTTGTGAGTACTTATCTGATGCATACATGATGTTACTGTGTGGACTGTCTTACAACCATTAATTCCGGTGTTGGAACCAACAGATAGGTATTAGTAGTACTACTGGGTTGACACCCCCACCCTTGACAGATGGTTACTTGCGAGTACCATCACACTGCCAGGAACGGGCCTTGGGTGAATATATTCTGACAATTTGCTGTGTGTACGTCATTAGGCTTGGTTGTATAAAACTCATAGTATGTGATCTTGCTTGCTTATAACTGTATGCGCGGTATTCCACTATAAACCCTATACAGCATCAACTACATGTTTACAATTTAAACCTGCGAAGCTCACCAACAATTATGTTGACATTTTTGAGCATATTTTTCAGGTAACAATGAGAACTGAAGATCTAGGAGTGCTGCCTTTTAGAGGAGACCCTAGGATGCATTTGGTGTTTATTACTTTTGTAAAGCTTGAACATGACTTTTGTACACTTGTTCCCGAGTTGTGGGAATTTACAATACAAGTTGTCTTTAATGCTTATGTGATCATACTTGTGCTTATGACTATACTGTCGTGAACATTGATTATACACGACACAAGTCTCCGTTTGTGTTCGGGTGTCGTCATGACACGCTTGTCATCATATTTGTATTGCTACTCTATCATATACCATGTGTTATGACGATCCCGTCTAGTTCGCATTCCCCGTGTTTCCGCTATCAGCGAGGGTGTGACATTGCATCTGCTTCTTGATTTACACCTGCAAAACACTTATTTCTTCTTAATATTATAGTAACCTCAAGGTCAAATAATTTGAAAATGATCTCATGGAATCATCCTCACCATCAGGTGTGGACTCAATATAATTTATGATCATCAGGTTTGACCTCTTAATATGCTTTGTTAACAGGTTATTTTGGGCTAAACAAACTATTTTAACCAAAACTAAGTTTTTAACATTCATATAAAAAAGTTTATAATTAAGTTTATAACTGTAATTTTACCCTTACCCTTTAAAAGATGAAATCTATAATTTTCACTAATCTTTTATTTTTTTCCTTTTTATTTTTATTTTATTTACTTTACTTCTCTTCAACTTTTTTTCTCTTTTCTAACTACTTTTATTTTTATAAACTTATTTTCTTAAGGTCACGTTGTCATTAACCCTTAAAATGACAAAATATGTTATTATTAATTTCTTTTATTTTCCTTCTTTATTTTTAGTTTTATTTTTTTTACATTTATTTATTTTTAGACCCTTTTGGGTTAAAGAAATAATCATAAATATTAGTAATAATTTAGTATTATTTTTTTATAAAATGTAATTTTATATATAGATTTTTATTTTCTTATAATTTTTTTTTATTTGTTTAATTTGTTCATTACCTTTGTAATAAAACTAATAAAATTAGACAACTAGATTTTTAATTTTTTTGGTACAATATTTTTTTAGTCGTTTTATGTTATTTGGTTTAGGGTTTATATTCAAAACCGGTTGGAAAAAGTAAGATTTTGATTTATAATATGAATTTTTAATTTGGGTATTCAATCAAATAGTTTATTTTTAAATATAAATATAGCGTGATAGCACGTAACTTTAATTTAAAATAAAATGTACTAAAAGGTTACTAAACAACTACTTGGAAGTTTTAAATAAACAATCATTCAATTTTTTTTATTAATTGCACTTTTATTCATGGTTTTATTTAAACTGTTAATAATGATTTTTTATCAATAAAAATCAAAACCAAACCACTTAAAATTAAAACGAAACCGAACCAAACAATTACTAAGGGTTTGCTTTGGTTTGGTTTTACGATTAAGTTTATTGAACCTTTTTCAGTAAAAACACTTAAATACTCCATATATTAATCAAAGTTTAATTATACATATAGCTCAACTTAGAATAATTATAACCAAGTAAAATATAAAAAGTCATATACTAAAATCATATGGTCTCTAATAGGTTTTAAATATAAACCGTAAGTCAAACTATTTAAAATAGTTAAAAAATCTTATATCAAAAAGGTAAAAAAAAATTGACGATGAAACAAAATCGATTACTAGTTTAAATTTCATGACATAAAAAATATATTTTAAGCTCTCCATCTTGTTCTGGTATGATTAGAAAGGTAGATAATTAATTTTTAAAAAATATATATATTAAATTAAAAACCTATAGATAAAAGTATATTTTATGTAAAAAGATTAAAATAAAAATAATAATATTTCAGATAAGTTTATAAAATAAAAAGTGATTAAAAAGATAAAGTAAATAAAATAAAAACAAAATGAAAAAGGTAAAAGATTAAGGAATACACTGATTTCGCCCTTTAAAGGATAAGGACAAAACGGTATATTCGAAAAAAAAACTAACTGAAAAAGTTAACTTCGGTTAGTAGAAATGGCGTAAAGCGTGATAAATTTTTAAATAAAGGACGCTCAGTGTAATTATCAAAATTTAAGGACAAGATCCAGAATTTTAAACATACTTAAATGACAAAATTCGTAATTTACTCTAATTTTAAATATAGTAATTATGTTATTAGGGTTCAATACGAAAGCATCTGATATGTTTTCAATTTTAAATATAGTAATTATGTTATTAGAGTTCAATACAAAATCATAAAGTATCGGGAGTACTATAAAGTGTGATTCTTACTAGTTTTGAAAACAAATCCGGGAATGTAGACTGTTAAATCCCAGAAAGATTTGATGTTGTATGATGTTGCCTTTGTAACAATCCTAAGTGTTCTATGCCAAGTGTACATATACTTTAATATTGAAGTGCTACACTTAATTTTAATTCATAAAAATATTCAAAAAAAAAATACTTACTCCAAGTATGTTTGCACCTCTTGAAAATTATTGAAGATAAACCATATTGCTTTCTTCATAAAATCACTATGAATTAATTTTAATTCATAAAAAGATTCAAAAAAAAATACTTACTCCAAGTATGTTTGCACCTCTTGATAATTATTGAAGATAAACCATATTGCTTTCTTCATAAAATCACTATGAAGGATTCAAATTTCTTTTTTTCCGATACCTCGACCACTCACTTTAAAAATATCTAGTGCAAAACTTCTAGCTTCACTAGATAAGCGATATATCACATTTGAGAAATTTGATTTAACACCTCGTAAATAGTGTGAACAAAATGTAATAGCTTATTAAACAACATAACCTTTTACGATTGACCCTTCAGGTTTAGCTTTGTTTCTAACATATTTCTTTAAATGACCAAGGTAACATTCAATTGGATACACCACACCTTGATTGCGCAGGTCTTCCTAGAATTGCCTCCTGGGAAGATGAACACACAAATGCACCATAATCGTGAAAAATGATGGGGGAAATATTCGTTCAAGCTTGCACAAAATCCTAACTAGTTCTTCTTGCAACACTTCCAAGTCCCTTATGTAGAGATGAACACACAAATGCACCATAACCGTGAACAATGATGGGGGAATATTCGTTCAAGCTTGCACAAAATCCTAACTAATTCTTCTTGCAACGCATTGTGACATCTAGTAATTTTCCGTTACCAAAACTCCGTTAGCTCCGTTAAGTCTTGCATATACGTGTCGTGAGCACACACTAGTTGTCGTTTAACGTTGGTGACCTAATAATAATTAATAATGTTAAATTAACGATAATCTAGTTGATTAGATGATTATTGTGTTATGCTTATGTGTTTACGCGATTTAAATGTTAACGGTGAATTTTATCGCGTAACGCGGAAACGTGGGTGTAAATTCGTATGTTTGTGTTTTATAAAGATAAAAATATACAATTGTTATTATGGGTTTATAGTTGTAGTATTGTGATTAAAAAACATTTAAAAAGTGTTTAAAAGAGAGTTCTTTTATAAAAATATAAAACACAAGGATTAAAGGGTAATTATTGAAAAATAATTAAACAAAACGAACCCTAAACCCCCCCCCCCCGGCCACAAACACTCATCCCCTCCCCTCAAATCTGCGAATTCAAGCCTAGAACAAGCAATTGTGCCTTGATTTGGTCGATTTCAAGCTAGGAAACACATTAGAATCATCAATTGCAAGTCAACACACGTGAAAAGGTTAGATTTTACAAGTTTTATGGGTGTTCATGATGTGGCCGAACCCTAATTTGTTAATGGGGTCAAAAATGTCAAATTCTGTTGCTATTTGATGATGCTAGTGAGTTAGTTTGATAGTATACATGTTGTTTAACGTCGATTATGCAAGAATGATACCTTTTTGTTGAATTGTTCATGGACTTTGATTCAAGATGAACCCTAATTCGAAATTAATGTTGATTATATGAAATTAATGATTGTTTGATGATGTTATGACGTTAGTTTGGTTGGATGAATGCTAGAATACATTGATCTTGCAAGAAATTGGTTAATTGAAGGTTTTGTTCATAGGTTACTAATAATAGTAACTTTATTCGCATGATGTGATGATTTGATGATGAAGTGATGTTGTTGATGTGTTTAGGATGACATATGTATACTAGATTGATGATATGTATGCTAGAAAACTAAGAATGAATAATATAGTTCATAGATTTCCAAAAGTAGTAACTTTTTAGATATGGGATTGATGAGTTATGATATGTGGATGTTGTTGATCTTGTTTAGATGTTATTATGAACTTGATATGGCATATTATTGATGAATGCATGTATACATTGGGTGTATGATAGATTTTGGGATGTACTTTCCCAAAAGGGAAACTTTATTTACACAAGATTTGGAAGATGATAGTTTGAGCATGTTTGGGACATTAGGAGCATGTTAGTATGTCCATGGATGATTTCTAAGGCGATAGAACCTGTTAAGTAGGTTGTATGGAATGCCTATTTGGTTATGTGTGATTTATGTGCTTTGATGATCATGTATGAAGTTGAATGTGGATTAGTAACTAGGGCATCATGCTTGGGACTGGAAATTAATCATCTTTGTGTATGTTGAATGTAATGGACATGTTGAACGTGTTATTGATTAGTATGAATGTTTAATTGGTTAATTATCTGTTTTGGCCTGTTTATGATAATTCATGGTTATGGGTCATATGGGTAGATTATGCATGATTCAATCTTTGTATGATGCATTGGTTGTGTTATGGATACACTAAGCATGCTAGTTGTTAGGGACTTGCATGACTTGTATGATATTTACATGGTATGATGACTAAGTAATGCATTGGGAATGTAGCACCATATGTGATCAATTGGAATGTTAACCTTGTATGATGTATGATCATGTTTGTTTAAATGGTTTACAACATATAATGTCACCAACGGGTCAAACGGGTCAACTGGGTCAAACGTGTTTGTTTTCTGAAACCTTGAGTCTTTTGTTTTAGTGTACTTAGGGTTTCACATGTTCTCTGTTTACACGTACTCATGTACTTACATGATCTAGGTAACCTCTGAAGGTCGTCTGTCCACTCTTTTCTTCCAAGTAAACTCTAAGTTCTCATTACGCATATCAGGTGAGTTCATGCCCCACTGTTTGCTTAATCTCTTTTGGGGTTGATAGTATACTGGTAACTTTACAAACGCTTTATATATTTAAGTTGTGTATAATATTAATATAGTGGTGTTTACCGTGAAGAAGTCCCCACACTTTCGAATTGTTAATATTGAATAGCGGGGAAACTTGGGTAGTACTACTGGGTCTGACGAGCCCCACCTGTGTGACTCGAGGTCAACCGGGTGCAATTTGTCCTATGAACATTTGTCATGACCTGGTAAGTCGTGACAGGAGGCAAAAACTATCACAGTCAGCTTCAATTGTGAAATGACTACGGATTAATATTTATTATTAATAGACTAGCTATCTGTTACAATACGCTGCTTATATATATCACAACCGTTAAACTGTTTATGTTTAAACACCAACTCTTGAACTCACCAACCATTGTGTTGACATTTTAGTATGCTATTCTTAGGTCGATAACTCAGCTTGCCAGTAGGAGCACAGCATGGGTCCAACATGCATTCTAAGGCTTTAATTTATAAACACATTTGCTTGTCTTTACATTATGGGTTTCAAACATTTGGTTGGCACATGTTTTGCCATATTATACATTTTTGTACTTTGGGTTTGTCTTGTTTACAAAACGTTTTCGCATGGTTTTAAAGTTTGAACTTTGGTTTGTGTTATTTTAAATATGGCATATAGGGTCGTTCTGAGTAACTATTGACTGTGATCCTGGTTTGTTCACATGCCTCGCGGTAAAACTCCGCACGTGGATTTTGAGGGTGTGACACGCATCCAACTCCCTTATGTATAAAGTGACCCTTCAGTAAGTTTCTTGAAAAGTAAGACAACTCCATTAACGAATCACGGATTTGTTTTGTAAAAAACGGACATATTGCACTAGGAATTATATGTTGTTGTAAGACGTGACAATCATGTGATTTAAGCCTATATACCTTTGCCTTGCTCAATTATAACAATTTTAGCTATATTGTAGCATACCCATCTGGAAAACACACCGACTTAAGTAGATTGCAAAATTGTTTCCGCTCATCTCTACTTAAAACAATGGAAGCATGTGATTTAACCTAATGATCATTTTTCTTTACCAAGTGAAGATCCTTACATATGTTTATATCTTCCAAAACTAATCAAGCTTTGTCATTGTCTTTTGGTCTTTCTTTCTATGTTTAAGATTGTTCCTAAGATATTGCCACACATTTTTCCAATGTGCAAACATCGATGTTACAATGAAGTAACAACTTAGGCCAATATGGGAGTTCAAAGAAGATTATTTTCTTTGTCCAATTTAATTCATTTATGCTATGTTTTCTTTTTTTCCCACCATGAGAGTGGTGTTTACCACATTGATATTGAGTGAGATGTTCTAACTGGCATAAGCAATCATCTCCATTGATAAATTTAGGTGCAAGTCTAGTCTCTTTCTTTCATTAAAATCCCGTGCTTTCCTCCAAGAGTAATCAAGAGGGAGAAATCTTCTACGACCTTCATATGCTATTTTATCTCGTATATGTATACTACAAAAATGGCCACCTGATACGCCAAATGACATATATATGCTATTTTATCTCGTATATGTATACGACAGCTTTTGAAACTCTGGTTTGGCCACCTGATATGCCAAAATGTCCACTGCCACATGCTTTTTTACCCTCCCCCTATTGTAAGCTGTTTTTAGGTTTTGAGAGTAAATTATGTAGTAAAGTGACAGACGTGGATTTTGGGTCTAAAAACACACCGGTGTCAAATACATATTTGTTTTTCTTGTAACAAAGGTTATTTTGATTATATATAATTCATCAAGTTCCGTTAAGTAATATGATTAACTTTAATACTCGTGTTGCTCGTTTAGACCCCCTTGAAAACGCACACAACACACAACTCAATTGAACCTAAGAAAGGACTAGTTTCTTTGTCTAATTTAAATCATTTAGGCTATGCTTTCTTTTTTTTTCCACCATGAGAGTGGTGTTTACCACATTGATATTGAGTGAGATGTTCTAACTGGCGTAAGCAATCATCTCCATTGATAAGTTTAGGTGCAAGTCTAGTCTCTTTTTTTCATTAAAGAGTTCTGTTAAGTAATATGATTAACTTTAATACTCGTGTTGCTTGTTCAGGCCCCCTTGAGAACGCACACTACACACACAACTCAATTGAACCTAAGAAAGGACTAGTTTCTTAATTGAAAAACAACCTAATCAAAACAAATAGCACGTGAAGTCATAACTTGTAATTAAAATTCCTAATAGTAAGTAAAACTAAGGCTATGAAGTGTTCCCATCACCCATATATAAAACTAATCACAGATTACTTATTCTTGTGCTGACTCCTTTAATGCTTACTTTTATATTAATGCTTACTTTTATATTTATTATAGATCTTGATAATCTGCTTTGAAACTAGTATTCATGTTCTTTAATGTTTAGTTTCACAATTAAGTATTTTCCTAAATTCTATATGTACCATTCAGACATAATTATATTTATCTACATTATTTTTTTGAGCGACTGGCATTTTAGGTGTCATAATAGTGCGCAACATGGCATAATGTGTGTTATTATATCACAATATATCTTTGACATGTTAGATCTTAAGACACTTTGATTGTTCAATCTGATACCGGTTTACCAAGATATATTATTATAACTTATAAAAGTTCGTCATCATATCTTGATCAACCACAATGGGTATGAAGAATAATAATAGCTTTAAAGCCCCTAATTAGCTGTCATGACTCTTATTGACCATCAATGATCCTAGTTGATTGCTATTAATCTAACCATTCATCAATGACCTTAGATCACAAGTGACTTTAGTTGACCATCAATACTCCAATTAACCATAATTTATTCTAATTAGCCAACATTAGCTCTAATTGACAAATGCTGACTTATAATGACCCTAGTTAATTGTAATTAACTATAAAGGATCCTAATTGATAATTATTAGCGCTAATTGATCATATTTTACCATAATTGGAACCACTTTACCACCATTAACATTTTTTTTAAAATCAATTGCTCTAATTTACTGTCATTTGTGATACTTAACCAATAATAGCCCATACTAACCGTATTTGACCAATAATGACCCTAATTAACCGTAATTTACCAATAATAAAGTGATTCGATTAAAAACTAACTAATTTATCATAAACCATCCTAATTAACAATCATTAACTTGAATTGGTTATTACTTGCACTAGACCTTTAATGAATTTATCACTTGCACCAGACCTTTAATGAATACGGACCTCAATAACCCAAATTGATTATTATTTACTTTTTATCTACAAATTAATCATTGAATTTACGACAAATAAATTGAAGACTAAAATATCAGCTTGATTATTTGATATATAAAATGCATTCAAGACCAAATAGTAATTTCTAACTCAAGTTTTCATGAGTTAGTTTAGAGATTGATTTTTAGTCGCTAATATATTTTTCCAAACAGTAGAATATGTGTTGATTATGGTAAAACGAATGTTAGTTTTGCGTAAGATCTACATGATTTTTAAGACTAATATTTAGTATTAGATAACTTTTTTAAAATGATATAACCTAAGTCAAATAAGTAGAGATTAAGAATTAGTCTTTATTTCAGTCTCATGTATGAGTATTAAGAATTAATTTTTAGTTGTGAATATGATCTTTCGAAACTACAGAATTTAGATTAATTTTGGGAGACTGGATAATACTCACATACTTATTCATCTGCAAAACTATATAGAGATTGAATATTAGTTTCGAATAAAGTTACTTATAAGAACTTTTAAAACTGATTTTCAGTCATCGATGTCTTTCTTAAAATGGTATGATTTGTGTCAAATAACTAGCGACTAAAAATTAGCCGTTGATATTTTTAGCACGAAAAAAATCATTCAAGACTAATTATCCATCCCTATTTCTATCCGCTATAGAAATATTAAAAGCTAATTTTTAGTTTGTAATATGTTCTCTCTTTGTCAAAGACTGAATATCAATTATTCTTAGACCGACACAAATTTTCATTAATACGAGTATTTATTTGGGATTGAAATTCAGTAACAAAAAACTTTCCCTTCAAATCTCCTTACTATGTAAACGTATTTGTGGCTGAAATTTAGTGTTAATAAGTTGTCAAAGTATTAGAAACTGATTATTAGTCACTAATATGAGTCACAAAAAACAGTAACTAATATATTAGTCTTTGATACTATGTATTCGAGACTGATAAATTAGTCTTTTATAATTTAGTCCTTGATAACAATTTTTCTTGTAGTGTATTGTTATTGTTTGTATATTTAGCCAAACTGACCTTCGATTTGGTTGGTTGGTTTGTAGGTTGACATTTTCTTCTCTTTTTTCTTAGACCCATAAAAAAATATGAGATTTGAGTTGGATTAAGATATAAATTTGAGTATGAGAAGATACAAAATTTATTGTGTAAAAAAAGGTTATAAAATAGGGTTAATATTATTAAAGTTTTTTAAATGACGGTGGTCACCGTAGTGGCAACTTAGTTGTTCAACGACACAATTTCTCAAGGTTCACACTCGGATTCATAAACTCGATTTGCCTACCCAATTGACGAGAGCCGGTGCACACAACCCAATGATGGTACACGAGGGCACTCAAGTTCTCTTACATCAACTAATCCGTTCCGGATTGCTTGTTTACGGGATTGCAAAAGGTAACAAACAAGTGGTGGATAATGATAAAAGGGTTGTGTACACTTACAAAGACTTCACTCAGCAAGCTTAAAACGTGTGCTCGAGTCCAATATCAATTCAAACCCACCCCTGGATGGTGAGCTAATGGATCGAGCCAATCTTCTCAAGTCAAATGAAGTGAGGCTAGGTAATTGAGAATTAGGAGTTGGTCAATTGATGTAATCACATAATAGTACTTACTTTATTCTAGTTTCAGTTGTACATTTATTGTTTGTATAAAGAATGATTTTGATAGACACAAGGTTAGTTTTATTTCTTTCTTTCTTTGTTCAAACCTGCATTTTCTCTATGTTCAATAAAGGTGTGCATGGTTTGTTTTGGTATGTTTGTTTGTTTATGGTTTGTTTTGGTATTGTTTTAACTCATTTTGGATGGTTAATTTTGGTTTTTGGTTATCATACAAGATGATTCCTTTAAATTGGATACCTTTGTAGTAAAGTGTATTACGTCACAACTAGAAAGTTATATTGAATCAAATTTGTAGAGTGTATGTGTAATAATTTTATGAACAAAATATATTGTGATTATTGGACTTCATTTTGTTAAATTCTACCGTGATCATTGAACTTCATGTAGTTACATAATATATTGATTTGGTTAAGTTATTCGTTTATAACGCAAACTATAATCCAAATCATACTCGGTTTTAGAACTTAATGGAAACATCCGTTATATTTTCAGTTGCGGTTCTGTTCTCTTTAGACTGTTTAACTTATTTATCCACTAAATCTACTTATAAATCTACACTAATAACTAAATCTAAACTATCATCCAACCGCATAACTAGTATTACAACCCTCAACCACTTAGAGAAAAAAAAGCACACATTCCATAAGAATACATAAAAATAACATATCTGATACTTAATTTATCTCTTATTTTACGCAAGTCAAAGAAACATCAGATCGCTTCATTATTTAATAAACTTAAAACAAAAGAAGATAGCAGATTTAAGAAACAAAAACTCAAAGCCTTTTAAACACTTAAAAAATCGATCCTTTCAAACGAGAAGAGGGTAGTCTTGTGTGTAAGCATAGCATTTCTAGTAGAACCCGCCCAACCAAACTAAATATGCAAAGGACATAGGTGAATATGAGGGGCTGTTTGGGATTGCTTTTATTTATCTTCTTTTGATTTTGGAGGGGTGAAAAGACCAAAATGCTCCTCCAAAAATCATCAGAAGTTCAAAATGCCCCTCCAAAAATCATCAGAAGTTAAACTTCTGGTGACTTTTAGAGGGGCATTTTGATCTTTTCATCCCTCCAAAATCGAAAGAAGATAAAAAAACAATCCCAGCAGCCGCTGATTCTCAATGTAAGCAAATATGTTAGGTACAAAAAGAGTTGAAACAAAACCTAAATTCTTTGACTTTTTTCCCAATTTGAGGATGTTTGGTGCAATCTATACACACAAACTGAAAGAAATCTTTAGAAATTCATTAGTATCAAAATCATGACTTTAATCTCCAACAATCAATTCCTCTACAGAATTTGCGTCTATTAGGGCAAACTTTCAACTTCATCTCCAAACCTAATTCCTCTGATGCATTAAATTTGATCATCAATTCACCATCACCATCACCGAATCATGCATGTAGCAATCACTCTCACCGATTAGAAGCACACAGAGACACCAATTGAAAAGAGCTATGAAGCCATGGTTTGGAACCCCAGGGACGAAAAGCGGACTTTTATTGAGAGCTTTACAGTGTTTCTTTGCTGTTGCTTGTATCGCTAGAATGACTTCTTCTTCTAGATTCGATGTTGCCACTGCGTTCTGGTAAAAATTCTGTCGAATCGCACTGTTTACTGTTCTTAATATCATGTTATTGTGGATGTTTTTGATTTTCATCGTGTTCCGTTTGTTTGTCATATTGTCATATTGTTTTTTGGGGATTTTGATCGTGTGTAGTGTAGGATTTGGTGCTGTTTTAGGGTTTTTGGTTATGGTGGTTTTGCTATGAATGACTAAATCTATCTGCTTGCTGAAAGAGGGCAATCTTGTTACTTTGATCATGTTATTAATTGCAACATTTCAGGTCATAACTGGAAAATCTTTTGGATTGATTGTTCATATGTAGGTTAAATTTCTAGAATTGTTTATGTTCTACGTTTAGAAAGACTCGAATTGCTATTTGTTTCTCCCAATCAAAATGCAATGTTGATGTTTTGTGTCCTTGATGTTTAATTGAATTGTTCTTGAACAACTATATTTCTATGCAAACGAGTATGCGATAGGCTGAAGGCTAAAATATGCTGAGTGGGAAAGATGAAGGTGAGAAATCGGTTAAACTATAATAAGTTCTCCGGTTTGTTCTCACTTTGCTCTCAGAATCTTGAATGTTGGAAAGAAATGAAAAGTTTAGCAAGTTTAATGAATGGAAATGACGTATCAGGGCACACGACTAGTCATATAGAATTTATAAGTGTTGTTGCCCAAGGATTTTCTGCGTGAGTATGAGGGCCAAGTAGTGGTGTGGAGGCTGAGAAGCTTCTAGTTTAAAATGGTCTTGGTGGTTGTGTTGTTCGTCTTCTTGAACTAGAATTAGGGTTGTAAACAACATCAACAACCGTTAGAACGTCTGGCTTTGGATTCTGGATTTCTTACAGTCAAGCCAGTATACATGTCAGAATTTTCAAGTATACACATGCATGTAGATACCATATATATCATAATTAGAAGTTCAAGATGAGCAAAATCATATGTGCGCGCCCTCACGCGTGCGTGTGTAGATCCTTTATGATGGGAGTTAAGTGGTTATGTTAGAACCTGCAGAACTTGAACAAAACTGGGACAATAGAAACAGGAATTCACTGAAATAGATAGATAGTTGGCCCAATTCGAGATGGGCAAAATCTCCGATTACATAAACACTGATAATATCTAATCTACCTAAGAACCTCCATCTCCTAACCTTAAATAAGCTACTAATGCAGAATTAATGCAGAAAATACAGGAAACAACTGCCCACTAAGCAACTAAACCCATGCTGCTTTGACCAGGTACTTAATCAGGTAAGTGGGTCTTTTCCATGGGTTCAGATGGGTTTACCCGACCCACTGGACCCACCAGATATGTATTAATTCTGCTCCCTGGAAAAACGACTTGTCCTCAAGTCGAAAAGAAAGAAATCAGCTGGCTAATTCCCCGTGTTTTAGATCAGCTTGCACATCTTCATTCTTGGGCTGCAACACCCTAATAACTCCATAATCATTTGCTTGTTCCAACATCTTTATAGCTAGGTCTGTGAACTTCATTGGAGCCTCGGTACTGATTGACTTAGAAAGATCAAGCTCATGGACAGATTTCCCCAATATTTATCTTTATGCATGTCCTCACCAACTTCACTTCTATGATCTCTTTCTTTTTCCACTATTCTGGTTGATTTTGGGAAATAACCTTCTTCCATAAAGCTTCTAGTAATGGAATCCTGTTTTCACCATTGACTACAAGTCGGTGATGTCCCTAATCTACAACTCCATCATCAAACTAACTTACGTTGTCATCATTAATGGAATCAACAGGTAGGTCAGGCGTTTCCGGGTGGCATCCCATTATTACTTTGCCGCCTACCTTTTGTTCAACACTCATCGTAGTGGAAACCGTTAGTTCGAAAGATGTGGCTGCGATGTCCGTAACCTGAACTGTCAATGGACCTTGTGGTTCATCCTGTGGTCCCTTGGTTACATCCGATTGCTTTTCTAGCCAAGCTTCCTTGATCTCAACAACATCACTCTTCAATTACGACACTGTGGACTCGATTCGGGATGCAATTGCAGCTAATTGGGTAGCGACATTGTCATAGTGCCGCTGCCTTCGAGATTGCTCCGGATAGATAGTGCCATGGAAATTCCCAAGATTGATAGAATTGGAGAGCTCAATATATGAAACCAAGTTCTAGGCTGAATTGGATTTCCTATTTACTTGGGTTTTGCTATTGAATTGGAGTTGGCGAACTGGCATTTCCTGATTTGGGATTTGTGAATTCTAAATTCGGAAACGAGATTGAGGAAATCAAATTCTAGATTGAATTAGATTTCCGATTTAAGTGGGGTTGATTTCTAAATGAACTGGTAATGGAATATTAGGATTGATTAGTGAAGATAGAGTTTCCAAATTTCAGATATTGACAACAATTTCACGATTTCAGAAATTGACGATCTCAATTCCCGGAAATGGAACCAAATGTTAAAACCTGCAGAACGTTAACAAAACTGGAACAATAGAAACAGGAGTTCACTTAAATAGATAGATAGTCAGCCCGATTCGAGATGGGCAAAATCTCTGATTACATAAACAAACACTGATAATATCTAACCTACCTAAGAATCTCCATCTCCTAACCTTAGATAAGCTACTAAGGCAGAATTAATGCAGAAAATACAGGAAATAACTGGAAACATGAGAAACGCATCAAGGATGGATCAAAGCCCGCTTGGCCAGCGCCGAATAGGGTCCTCTGTAGAACTATAGTTGGCAATTTTATACATTCTTCAGCATTACTATAAACCATGATTACGGTAGCATGGAAGAGTTGCAATTTTGAGAATCAAAATGTTAATGTGGCTAAAATGAAAAAAGAAATTTCTTATATGTTTTGTTGGTTTTCCCCATTTCTAACAGCCCATTGCATTAAGGAACAAATATCCATCTGTTCAATTCATATATAGATCACTGGGAACATGAGAAACGCATGTGAATTTAGAAATTTTAGTTCTTGTTTTTATCTTTATTTCATATTAAATGCATATCAGGTGCAATCAGGAAAGTATGCAAATCATGTCTTTATAAGAAACTTTTTATTGTGTTGGTATCATTTAGCATGTTCTAATTTGTTCTGTATGTTTGATAATAGCTTTCTAATTTCAGCAATGGGACTAGAAGTTTTATGGAGTTTTGGACTTGTATGTCTTGATATTCATGCTCTAAGAGTAAAGAAAGATCTGCACAGTCAAATCTTATTAAGCCTTGTCGCCATTGGTGACTGGGTACGTACGCACTCTTACTTTTCAAGATTTATAAATGAACTTGATCAGCAGCAACATGGATCTGTAGTCGCAGAATCATAATCAAATGTCCAAACTACCCTTCAATGAAAATTACAAACCCTAATCAGAATTGCAGATTTATGTGCATATTGCTTCTAATTTTGTGTCTGCCTTAAAAGATTACATAATCTGGTGGTTTTCTTTTCAGGTGACTGCTATTCTAGCACTTGCAGCTGCATCCTCATCAGCTGGAGTGATGGTTCTGTACGCAAGTGACTCGGATATATGCAAGTCAGACCATACAATTTCATGTGGTTCATTCCAAATTTCCTTAGCTTTGGCTTTCTGCGCATGGTTTCTGCTTGTTATCTCTTCTCACACAGTACTTTGGTTGTTGGCCTCGCTTTCTTGAACTTCATCGACTGCAAATATTTCGTGTTTTTAACGATGAACTCTCTTTTCTTGGGCCTGATTTCTATCTCTTTTTTTTTACATTTTTGGCCGTCGTCGTAAGTTGAAAGGTTGGTTACAAAGAAATTAAAATGTTGATAATTTGATCATTTGACTTTTTCAAGTCGGAGTCAACTACCAGATTTGATGACTTACATCCATACATCATGTTTGGCCTTTTGCACTAATGTCTTTGGATAACCGCTCTCAGAACTCAAAACAAAATTTTGCTAATTGAACTTTCATACTTCTAGTTTATTGCTAAAAAACTTTATTAAAATCAAACAAACCCGCCTATTACAATTTAATGACATGTTATATACTTAAATGAAAAAGGGAAAAGCAAAATATCATTTAATCGTGAACATAATCACACAACACATTAAAAGGTTGTCTTAAAATCTAATGAGTTGGTAGTTGTCGATATAGGGTGGAGGAGTCCTTGTTTGAGCGACTCCACTCATGCTTATGAACTCATTCCTTAATAAGTGTTGTGTTGTTTTTCTATCTTCACCACTCATCAACGCTTATTCAAAGGTTAAAATATGTTTTATGCGAGTGATTTCATTCGTATACTAAATGTACAATTTTTTTTAGCCACAATGCACATGCCGTCACTCTCCTCCCTTCTGAATTGTTGGCTTTTATGCAATTATTAGTTAAACTAGAATTTTAAACCGCGCTTCGCCGCAGGGCTAGTCACTTTGTAATGTTATAATTTAACGTCAAATGCACATAATATCATAACAAATATTAGGCATTACCATAGCAAGTATCAATGCTTAGTTATTTTTAGACATAAGTTCAAAAATGAAGGTAAAAGCATCCATAGCAACACAAAAAGATTGTGTTTGGCTATATTTATTGATTAATTCACCAACTCTTGATGCTTTATTAACAGTTCATTCACTTCCAACAAAAAAACTTCTAACAACATATAGTTATATGAATAAGCATATCAAAGATATGAAGAAAAGTGAACATAAAAAAACACACTTCCAAAGATGTGATATTTCTACTTGAAAATAAATTAAAGCTATTGGTTTTCAAATAAATATAACAGTAATCTGAATATGTATCAAAAACAAAACTTTAGCAAATCAGAAAACGTACATAAAACAATAAATTAAAAAGTTTTCAATAGAATAAAAAATACAGAAAAGTAATTGTTAGGAACCTGTAATTTAAATAGTTGAAGGTTAACAATCAAAATAAAAATCAAGTAAAGTTGTTTCTTTTAATACTTAATGAGTTGACAACTCATTGCGGTACCTATGAGCTACATGCACATGTTTCCCATAACCACCTACGATTGTTATTTTTCTACATGCATCAATGTTTAATAGTTATCATCTAGATTTTCACTTTTCATCCCCCCTCTCTCTCAAATTTTCATTCTTGTTTTCTCTCCCCAACAGTTCACTACTACGTATCGCTGGTCACCACCCCCACCAAAACAACCCAACATAGCTCTCACTATTGCTCAGAACCACCAACACAACATTGAAGCAACTAAAATAAAGACCTGACCTTCTTGTAAATACGATTTTGTCATTTTCTAAGGCTCAGAACTATTTAGTCGTCGTGGCTGCAGACAATAATTACCACGCCAAAACAACGAACATGATAATTGTTTTCCGTCATCATAGCCTTAAAGTATCACAAAAAGCAAAATCAAAAAAGCCTTAGTAGTCGAATTAGAAATTTACAGAATGCATTGGTCACACCAACCAAGCATATTAACACATTGTTTCACCGACAAATGATTTTAACATCCAACAAATTCCTCTCAGATAAGCAAACGCTCATATTCATCAAGCCAACCAACAACTTTATTCATCAACATCCAACAATTGGAAAATGCTTAATAATTTTTAATCCTGCAATTTGAACATAATATTCAGTATAAACGCATCTCAGATGAGGATACACCATCATCATCATCGATAGAGATACCAGTCGATAGAGATGCCAGAAATGGTTGTAAGATGAAACCCCACTTAAACACAAATAACAAATATATGTATTCGTAACCGTCTCAGAATAGAAAACCCTATCCTTCATCGACACCAAATCAGATAAATAAAAGTGAATAATCGGAGTTAAGGAAGCATCCAAAGCAGGTAATAAATCGGACTTAAGTCACCCGATACCATGGGCGCCGTCGAACGGTTTGTGCGAGTGATTTCATTCATATACTAAACTAGCAAAAGGCCCCCGCGTGATGCGGCGGGCGTTTTTATGTCATTAATAATTGTATCTTAAGGGAAGTACTTTTCAGCTTTAATCTATGCAAAATAATACGTGAAACATTTTACATATCTAGTTTATGTACATAATGAACAGTAATACATAGGAGAACAACGTAGCTAAATTTTTTTTCTGTAGATGGCTACAAAAGACATATCAAAAGAGCTCGTGTTGTCTTTATCTAATAGTTCTTCAACATGTGGTAGTCAAAAGTGAGGTGGCTGGAAAACTTTTAGGCTCTGCATTTATAAAATGTGTCATATATTTTTGTTGGATCATGATAAGGCTGGTGCAACCAAAACCACTTCATAGTCACTTTTAGTGCTACATTGAAGGGCTTCCGAAGCCAAGCAAGAGATCTTCCGAGAGTCTGAGGAACAACAGCTGAAGCCAACAGCTGAAACCAACAGCTGAAGATTAGCTTCCGAAGACAAAGTCTGATGAAAGAGCTGAAGACAAAGTCTGAAAGCTTCCGAAGACAAAGTCTGATGAAAGAGCTGAAGACAAAGTCTGCTTCCGAAGACAAAGAAGACTCCAAGCTTCGGAAGAAGCAGTCTTCCTAAGTATAAGTGCCTTCGGAAGAAGAAGCACTTTATCCTTCGGAAGACATTGCTATGTCCAGCAGATAAAAGTATGGTCCCTGTCAGTCCGCTGCAGACCTCTGATACAGCATGGCATCTTCCTAGAGAGCCATGTTGTTGACCATACTTTATTCTACTGTTCACCTTTTTATGTTAGTACATGTTACCAACTTTAGTTGGCGACAAAAGGTAAGTCAGGGACATGTCCTGACTACCAACTCTCAGGCAAAATGTCTGAAAGACCTCACCTAGAGTCTTGTAGTATAGATGTAAGGTTAGAGGTGTCCAGCTGGAATCAAAGTATACCCGGCTGTAGGTAGTATTATATATATCTTCTCCCTGTAACTCTTTAGAGAAGTGATTTGAGTCCAAGAGTCTTGTAATCCTTTGAGTTGAGAAGCAATATATAAAAGTACCTTGAAAATTTACTTGCTGTGTTAATTTCTTACTGCTTGTTACTTGTTATATTGTGATCAACTCTTCATAGACTACTTGCTGAGTGTTGTTCACAGTGAGTTGAGAGAAAAACCACCCATAATCGATCCTGCAATTGGTATCAGAGCTCCAGGCTCTTGATTGTGAGATCTTACCATCCAAATCAACTTGTTTTTCACTCCTCACTACAAACCACTCACTCAAATGGCTGCTCTCTCCAAGGCTGATATGGAAACCGGTACCATGACCAAGTCCCCACTGATCACCCCTAAAGACTTTGACACATGGTGTATCAGAATGGAAGGCTTCATCAAGTGTCAAGATTCAAGAATGTGGGACTTCATTGTCAATGGTCCTTTCATACCAAGCACCACTTCTGTCACTGGTAATCGCATCATTCCAAAAGATGTTGATGATTACTCAGAAGAAGACAGGAAGAGAATAGAGTTGGATCAAAGGGCTATGACTTCTCTCCAAACTGCTCTCCCCAACTCCGTCTACAGACGCTTCAAGAAGTGCAAAACTGCTAAAGATTTATGGGAAGCTTTGAAGCTGATGTATGAAGGATCCAAGGAAACCTAAGAGAACAAGAAAGATCTCTTGAAGCGGCAGTTTGAGAACTTTACTTTCAAGGCTGGTGAGACCTTGACTCAACAATACTTCAGGTATGTTGAGCTAGTAGATACTCTGGAGGATATTGGAGTAGCTTTTGAGAATAGAGACATAGTTAGGAAGTTCATGTCTTCCCTTCCTAAACTATGGATACATTACTGTGTTGTAATCAAGAGAACTTCGGACCTTAAGACTCTTTCTCTGACAGAGTTGTATGGTATCCTAAGTGCATTCCAGATGGATATGAACATGCAGAACTCCTCTGGTCACTCCAATAACCAACTGAGTTCAGCCCTTCATGTGGTTGAAAGGGAAATCATGGAACCACAACATCAGTTGCTGTGTTACCCTGACAACTCACACAGCGGACCTTACATTACTCTACCTGAGACTCCAAAGTCTCAAAAGGTTCAACACAACTCCTCTCGGGATAGTTGTGCCTTTGTCTCTGGAAGTGGACACTCTGGTGATTTTCAATACTGCTTTGATGATCTTGAGTGCTTCAGTCCAGATGATGTGGAGTATATGGATATTGTCCAGCAGATGGCTCTTTTAACTTACAGAGCGAAGAAGTTCTTCAAGAGAACTGGAAGGCAATTCCCTCAAAACCCAGTCAACAGCAGGTTTGGGATTGACAAAAGCAAAGCAAAGTGTTACAACTGCAACCAACTTGGTCACTTTGCTAGGGAATGCAAGGCTCCCAAGAACAACCCGGGAACCCCACAGGCCTCCACACATCCCACTGCTTCAAAGCATGAAGAGAAGTCAACTGAAACAGCTGCTGTGGCTCAAGAAGTTGACTGGAGCTTCATGGTACAGGATGTGACTCCTGCTCAAGCACTCATGGCCGAAACAGATGATGATCAGGTATATGAACATCTTTGTACTGCTGCCTGTATTGCTAAAGTTAAACTTTATAAGGATTACATTTTGGAAATCAGATCTGAGGTTGAGTCTTTAAATGTGCTAAAATCTGATTTTAAGAGAGCTGAATCTGACTACCAAAAGAAAATTGAGGAGTTAGAGAAAAATGTGTCTCTTTTAAAATATGAAAAGACTAATTATAAGACTCAAATTAAAGATCTGATATCCAAACTATCTGAGGTTCAAGCCCAGTTGGTCACAGCTGAGGCTCAGGCCAGGAAGCAAGCTATTGCTGAGCAAAGCTTCCAAACTATTCTTGCATCAACCTCTCATTCCAAAATGTTTTATCAAAACAAAGAAAGGTTGGGAACCAATGAAATAGCTCCACCACACTCTTATGAGTCTATTAGACTACCTAGATGTGGTACTGAAGAGCAAGAGGTTCCAACTGCTGACCCTTCTCCATTGGAACTAAAGGATGAGGCAAAAATAGTGGCCACCACAGGGGAGAAACAGGAGGATACACTCATCTCCACCTATGAAGAACAAATCCTAACCACCAAGGCAAGAAGAAGCAGAGCTAAAGCTGCTAGAAGGACTGCCAAGAAGGTTGCAGAGTCCAAGCTTAAGATCGACCCAAAGCAAAAGGGTGTCTTCATTTCTGCCGGATTTCAAGTGGTAGGTACTTCTGACTCAGGAAAGGAGTGTAATACCAGCACTCCTGTCCTACTGAAGGATCAGAAGTTGAAAGGAAAAGTTGCTGATGAAGAGAAGAAACCCAAGAAACAGCAACCTGCAAGTAACCAGAAGACTAACATTGCCTGCATAATGTGTGGTCTACACAACCACATGGCTAAAGATTGTTACTACAATCCAGCAAGCACACATTATGCAAATAATGTTAGAAAAGAAGGAGTCAGAGAAGGTTTCTCAGTTGGACCACTTCAAAAGGTCCAAATGATAAAAAAAGGGAAAGTTGGTCTCGGAAGCCAAGTTGCTTTCGGAAGAAACTACTTCTTCCGAAGGGAAAATGGCTTCGGAAGCCAAACCTTCTAAGGTTCGGAAGAACAAGAAGGCTCTCTTGAAACCATCTCAGAAGAAGACTACTTCGGAAGAAAAGGTGGTGAAGGCTTCTTCCGAAAAGAAAGAAGCTTCGGAAGAAGGCCATGCTGCACAAGCTTCAACAAGCTCATCTTCAAAGATCAACCAAGGGTTGGATTGGAAGATCAAGGAAGATACTGCAGCCCAAACCTCTTCTTCAACAATGACCTCTATTGAACCCCAATGCATATCTCTTGGTTCAATTATGTCACTATCGTTGGAAGAGCCTAAGACCAGCAAGGCTTGGGCTTCCAAACAAAACTAACCATCTCATCTTATGTGCAGGGACGTCCATTTGACAAGAACAACAATGTCTGGATTGTAGATACTGGATGCTCCAGGCACATGACAGGGAACAGATCTCTCCTTCAACAATTCCAGAACTTTGATGGAGGGCCTGTCCAATTTGGAGGTGAGGCCGGAGGATATATTCCTGGCAGAGGAAGTATATCCAATAGCAGAATAAACATTGACAAAGTTCACTTTGTCAAACAGCTTGAACACAATCTGTTAAGTGTTTCTCAATTCTGTGACCAGAAGCATCAGACGCCTTCACAGAACATGAGTGCATTATCCTCAAACCAGGGATGACAATTCCTCCGGAATTGGTGCTTCTTAGATCTCCCAGGAAAGGGGATATGTACAAGCTGGATATGAACAATGCTTCTCCTATGGGTGAAGTATCATGCTTTCTTTCCAAAGCTGATAGTGATGAGTCAACACTATGGCATAAACGCATGTGTCATGTGAATTTTAAAACAATGAATAAATTGGTTAAAAATAACTTGGTACATGGTTTGCCTAAAAAGGAATTTTTCTACAAAGATAACTGTGTCGCATGCCTGAAAGGGAAACAACACAGATCATCTCATAAATCCAAATGTGTTAACTCTATCACTACTCCATTACACTTATTGCACATGGATCTCTTTGGACCCACAAGTATAATGAGCATTGAAAGGAAATCATACTGCCTTGTGATAGTTGATGATTTTACAAGATTTACATGGGTATTCTTTTTAAGAAGTAAAGATGAAACTGCTGAAACTTTAAAATCTTTTATTCTTAAAATAGAAAATCAAGTTGATCACAAGGTTAAGATCATTAGAAGTGATCAAGGGACTGAGTTTAAGAACTTCGTTCTTGACTCATTCTGTGACTCAAAAGGGATTGCCAGACAATACAGTGCTCCCAGAACTCCTCAACAAAACGGTGTTGCTGAGAGGAGGAACAGGACACTTATTGAGGCTGCTCGGACCATGTTAGCTGATTCAAAGCTGCCTCTAACATTCTGGGCAGAGGCAGTCAGTACTGCATGCTATGTGCAGAACAGGGTTCTTGTAGTTAAGCCCCATGGAAAAACCCCTTATGAGTTATGGAACAAGAGGCCACCGTTCATTGGCTTTCTAAGGTCCTTTGGCTGCAGGTGTACCATACTTAACACAAAGGACAACTTAGCAAAGTTTGCTGAGAAGTCGGATGATGCTATCTTTATTGGATACTCTTCTAGCTCTAAAGCTTATAGAGTATACAATATCAAGAATCAACAATTTGATGAATCATCCAATATAGTTGTTAATGAGCACACTCCTTGTGTTAGGGGGAATGGACCTGAGTATATCTTTGATTTAGAATTGTTTCCAAACTATTCTAAACCATCTTGTGAGAATGTTTCAGCTGGAACAGGTGCTCAAGAGAATGCTGATGTTGATGCTGATGCAAGTCAACTGTTTGAGCTTCCCAGACCTCTTCCAAATTCTCCAAGAGCTGAAAGGCAACAAGCTTCAACCATTCACAGATCTGATAGTGTAACTATCTCCAGGAATAATGAAGCTTCAACAAGTGAATCACTTGATCAACCTCAAAGTTCTTCAGGTGATCCATTACAACACCAGGTTGAGGGAAGTAGTATTCTGAAGGAACAGGCAACTGTTAATCCTACTTCACAACCAACCATTGATGATGTTTCTCAATCATTCAATCAGTCCTCATTGAATGACTTTGAAACAGCAGTTGGACAGAGTGATCCAGCTCCTGATCAGAATATGTCTAACCTAGACTTATCTCTGCAACTGGAAGTGATTCCTCGTCTTAGGATTCACAACACTCATCCAACTGAGAACATCATAGGGAATGTCTCTGAGGGTGTGAGAACAAGAGGACAAACTCATTATAGGAATGTCTGCTTGTACTCATGCTTCTTGTCTCAGATGGAACCAAAGAAGGTAGAAGATGCCTTAAAGGATAGTAGTTGGGTTGAATCGATGCAGGAGGAGCTGCTTCAATTCAGAAGACAAAAGGTCTGGAATCTATGCCCACTACCATCTGGTCAAGTACCCATAGGCACTAAATGGGTGTTCAGGAACAAGAAAGATGATAGAGGCTTGATTATCAAGAACAAGGCAAGACTAGTAGTTCAAGGATACACCCAGGAGGAAGGAATCGATTATACTGATGTCTTTGCACCTGTTGCAAGACTTGAGGCAGTTAGGATCTTCCTTGCTTGTGCTGCATCCAAGAACTTCACAGTCTACCAACTTGATGTCAAGTGTGCTTTTCTATATGGGGATATAGATAGGGAAATCTATGTATGTCAACCTCCAGGATTTGAAGACCCACAGCACCCCAACTACGTGTGCAAACTGGATAAAGCTCTATATAGGCTGCACCAAGCACCTAGGCTGTGGTATGAGACCTTGTCTCAGTTTCTCCTGAAGAATGGATACACTAGAGGTACCATCGACAAGACTCTTTTCATCAGAAAGAGTGGAGAAGACATTTTGCTTGTACAAGTCTACGTTGATGACATCATATTTGGTTCTTCAAACGATCAAATGTGCAAGGACTTTGAAAGCATAATGAAGCAGAAGTTTGAGATGAGTTCCATGGGAAAAATGGACTTTTTCCTTGGAATTCAGGTGAAACAGATGAAGGAAGGGTTCTTCATCAGTCAATCTAAGTATGTCTCAGACATCTTAGATAGATTTGAAATGAAGGATTGTAAACCAGCCAAGACACCCATACCCAGAAACCATAATCTTTGCCCTGACCTTGAGGGGGAGGATACTGATCAACATCAGTATAGAGCAATCATTGGTTCCCTGATGTATCTCACTGCTAGTAGACCAGATATCATGTTTGCCACATGCATTTGTGCACAATATCAGGCTGCTTCAAAGGTGTCTCACCTAGCTGCTGCAAAAAGAATCCTCAGATACCTCAAAGGAGCACCTAAACTAGGTCTCTGGTATCCAAGAAATAGTGATTTTAATCTCTATGGATACTCTGACAGTGACTATGGTGGCTGCAATATTGACAAGAAATCAACATCAGGAGGATGTCAATTTCTTGGTGGAAGGATTATCTCATGGCAATGCAAGAAACAATCCTGTATCTCTACATCAACTGCTGAAGTTGAATACATTGCTGCTGCTAGCTGCTGTGCTCAACTTCTATGGATTCAAAATCAGATGTTAGACTATGGATTCAACTTCATGACTACTCCTATCCATATTCACAACAACAGTGCTATCTCCATTACTGAGAATCCGGTGAAGCACTCCAAAACAAAGCACATTGATATCAGGTATCATTTCATTAGAGATATTCATGAGAAACAGCTGATAAAGTTAATCAAAGTTGACTCAAATGAACAATATGCTGATTTGTTCACAAAAGCATTTGATGAACAAAGATTTAAGTATCTCATATCAGCAATTGGGATGATAAACATTGAATAACTACCTCTTTTGAAAACCTTTTTAATATGTAAAGTCTTGTGTCAATACAATTTAAGCCATGTTACAAAAGATCTTTAAATTATTCCAAGTGTAAATTCCTTCCGAAGAGGAATTAACTCTCGGAAGATATTCTTGAATATCTCCGAAGCCAAATTCCTCAATGGAAATTTTCTTCTCGGAAGAGTTTTTGGTCTCGGAAGAAGCGATTGATCTTACATCAGATCTACTTCCGAAACTTATACAACTCTCCATTCGGAAAGACAACTTTACCTTCGGAAGCAATGCCTTGCTTCGGAAGATAAAGTTCCTTCAAAGGACAATTTTACCTTCGGAAGCAATATCGTGCTTCGGAAGAGAAATTGCCTTCGGAAGAAAATTACCTTCGGAAATGTTTCACCCTCAGAAGTAAAGGTTTTTATATGTAACGGATATCTTTTGGGCCCAACTCTATAAAAAGTAAAGATTTTGTCCATGATAGTCAGATTATTTAAAATTATCCTTGCCGCCACTATCATTTCTCCGCCGTAAACCACCATACCACCTACAGTAACCCCAAACAGTTACCCTATTACCGCCACTACCACAATTCAACCCCTTTTAAATAATCTTGACTGATCAATTTCATCTTCTTTTACCACTTTACAGCCCTAACTATTCCCTTCACTGTCAAACCTTCAATTTCACCCAAATTTCAAGCTTACCTTTTCTTCAATGGCGCTAAACCCTCAGCACAACCAAGTCGCATTACTTGATTCGTCAAGGGATGTCGACTTCACCCAAATCATCACCTTTCTTACCGAATCCACATACCTCACTGCACTAACTGTTAACCCAACCGTATACTCCAACCATATGTCCGAATTCTGGAGCAACGGTCAAACTGCAGTTCTGAATGGGGTTCGAGTCCTGAGAACCCACATTTGTGGCCAAGAGTTGGTCATCACTGAACAGCTCATCAGGGAGCATCTCGAGCTCCATGATGATGGGGCTCCTACTGAGTTCCCCAAAGAAGACTTGGAAGGCACCTATATCCTCATGGGATATGGAGGAGATGTCAGCAGATCAACCGTGTACAAGTTTAATTTCTCTTACCATTGGAAGTTCCTGCTGCATATTATCCTGCATTGCCTCTCCAACAAATCAGGGGGTTGGGATCAAATCCCATATAAACTAGGATGCCTAGTTCATAGGTTGGTGAGAGGTCTTCGCTTCAACTACTCACGATTTGTGTTGACCAACCTTATCGAAAATCTGAGCAGGGATACATTCTTCATGTATCCCCGATTTATTCAACACATAATCAACTGTGAGATGGAACCGAGCAAGCTTGTCTGCGCAGCTGCTCTTACTGTTCCACAAGTGAGACCTACCATCTTCAAGATACTGAAGAAGATGTCCGCCAACTTCACTGGAAGGTACACTCCACTACCTCCAGAGATGACTAAGCGTATAGCTCCTGGTGACATCCCTGTTATCCCCACAGGTGATGAACCCACACCAGCAACATCTACCACAATGCCAAAACCTTCTTTACCCTTCAAAGCTACATACCAGAGACGTCCAAAACGAACCCTTGTTCAATCTACTCTGATTGAACAAGCTCCTTATGTTCACACCCAAAGGGCTAGAGTGGAATCATGGGCTCCCACTCAGTCCGAGGTCACACCATCCTTCACAATTGACCTCAATGTGGGTTTTGAGCCTCCTCAGTCTCAAACCCCTGAGCCCGAACCCCAAGCCTTAAGCCCATAGGGTGAGTCTCTACACTCCCCTGTGTAGCCTTCTAGGGACAGCCCCACCATAGGCTCAATGCCTGTAGACATTGATCTAGGTCCCGGGTCAGTAGGACTAACCACCCTATCTTTCACTGACCTTTTACTCCATACTGATGAAGAGATTACATCTCTCCATGGCCATGAAGTTGATCTACAACACCCTCTGAAAGATCAACAGAGCCAAGAGGGATCCCTTGTCTCTAACCCCCATCAGAAGCCAGTTACTGCGGTGAGTCCCACTGATGTGGAGGGGACTCATGTAGGCTCAGCTGCCACTACTCAGAGTCTCTCATTGAGCTCTCAGGACAGTGGTAACATAATTAGGACTGAGTCTATGGCAACTTTGCCCATTGACATCTCTGAAAGAGATGACTCTGAACAAAGGAAACAAGGGTGCCAAGAAGCCAGAGTGAGCATACTAGGTATGTTATCTCATCTCCCCGTGATTCTTCTCATGAAGATGAGGGAAGTATGCAACTAACACTTCAGTACTTGCTTTCTAAGGTCTCCAACCTAGAATCACAGGTGAGGATCTTAGAATCAAGGACTGCCACTCAGCAACTTGAGATTAACACTCTCAAGGCTAAACTAGCTGAGAAACAGACAGAGAGGTCTGTTAGGCATGTACCAATTCAGGTCTCAATGACTTCTTCCTCTAGCTCATCTAGCTCTCAAGATGATGCTACCAAAAAGGGGGAGAAAGTTCAGAGACAAACATCTGAGGAACCACAGACCAAATTCGTTTCTTCCCAACTCATCACACTACCTGAGTCATCTCAATCCTTTCTAGAGATTGACTCAAAGATGCTTCAAGATCTCTACAGACTTTTCACAAAGTTTGTATTGAGATCATCTCTAGAACAGCCCAGCCCCGACACCACACTTATATACTTTGGGGCTGAGGAGCTCCAAAGACTGACTGCACTTTCTACCACTGTGGAAGAAGTTGGTCAACCTAAGGTCCACATGGAACCCGAGATTAGCTTCGAAGGGGAAATGGGGACTGATGGCCCAGCAACTGAAACAGATGGAACAGAACCTGCAGCAGTCTCATCTTCTGAAGCTCAAGCTGAAGCTTCCGAAGCCTACATGGAAGCCTCGGAAGAACAAGAAAAATCTTTCGAAGCCGAAATAGAAGCTGCGGAAGGCTTATTTTAGATGTCCGAGGAACTGACCATCATAGATGTTATTGCTGAAATAGCATCTGAGGTGAGCAGGGAGGACATTTCTGACATTCCTCCAACCCAAACTCCAGCTGAACTTCTCTCTCAATCATAACTCTCCATCCAAGAACCACCACAGTCAAGCACTGCCAAAGACAAAGGAAAACGAAAATTGACTGCGGAAGAGCTTCAGGAGGAGGAGAGGATTGAGAAGGCCAAAAAGAAAGGTAGGTTTCCTACTGAAAAGCTGCTAGCTGCTAGTTCTAAGGCAGCTGCAACCAATCAGGAAGAAATCAACCAGAAGAGAAGAACAACACTCATTGACCAGCTCATCAGTCTAGGAACTGCCAATGAGGAGATACTCCTGCTACCACTAGAGGAGTTGGTGACTTTGGAGAGGTCAACCAGGCTACAACAAGAAAAAGAAGCCAGGTTGGCCTTGGAGAGGGAAGAAAAAGAGCGAAGGGAGGCAGCCCTGAAGCTGAGAGAGGATAGGGTCAAATTCCTACTCTCAAGAGGTTTCAGTCTTCCTGAACTGTCTCCACATAACAATGACATGATCCTGCTGCTCCACAATAAAGAGCAGGATCAAATGGAGAAGGAAAGGAAGAAGGCTGCTAGGGAGAAGTTGAGGGAGAGGAAGAGGAAGGAGGAAGAGAAGGAGGTCACTGCCACCAAGAAGTCCAATGACAAAGCCTGGATGAAAGACTATCTCCGGGCTCATGGCTTCTCTGGTAGGCAGGTGGGACCTATGTCCGAAAGGACACTCCAGCGGATAGTCAGTGAAATCAAAGCTGACATCCGTTTGGGGAAGAGAAGGGAGATGTACAGGAGGGTACAGGGAACGGTCTCAACCACAGCCACAACCCACACCAGAACCAACCCCTTTTCCCATCAAAACAGAACCCACTGATGAAACCTTCACCTCTCAACCCACAACTCTACCCAAACCTACCACATCACCTCAACCACCCAAACTACCCATCCTAAAACCCAAGACACAACCCAAAACCACTAAACCTAAGCCTACCCAACAAAAACCAAGACCATCCCCTCAGCCTCCTCAACATCTCTCCTTTGAGGAAATAAAGGAGTTCAAGACGAGGCTCATCAACTGCACTACTTTGAGCAGCATCTCCTGTGAGGGAGAGCTTATCAACATCATCTATGTTGATAATTCTTCAAGCTCCCTCACCCTAGGCCAATTTCTTGAGCTGCCTAGAGACACCTTGGGCCAGGCTGCAAGACTTCTTGGTCTCAACTCCGATACCCTCAATGCTGAGGAGAAGAGACTAAGAAGAAGACTGGTGACTCTGCTGGATACCAGGAAAGAGGACAGGATTTCTGGTCAATCTCCTGGACCTAGAAATGCTATAATCCAGTGGAGGTTCGATGAACCTTCTCACAACTTTGTTGTGGAAAGGGAGAATGGTGAAACCAACAGGCTTAATGCCACTTCTCTACTGCATCTCAGCAGATTTGATCTTGCTGAGCTTGCAGAGAAGTCATTCTCCAATCCCTCCAACTCTGAGACTGCTGCACACATCAGAAACCATATCAGCGGTCTCCACTTGGCTGAACGAAGTAGAAGAGCCAAGATTGAAGAAGAGTTGAAGTTGAAAGGAGTGGAAGACAAGGAAAGACCAACCATCAAAGGCACAGCCTTTCTACAGATGGTGGAAGGTCCTGAATTGGAACCAATAGTTCGATGGGAATATGACTATACTTCCCATCAACTAACTCTTTTCAGAGGGCCACAACAGAGGGTACACATAATCCAAGGTGACAGAGTAGAGGTTCTGTCCACCAAGGATCTGTACAAGATTCTCAGCACCACAGCAGGAAAGAATGAAGACACTGATAAACACTAACTTTCCTTGGTGCTGAGAGCTTTGAGAAGAAGAGAGAAGTGAAGTTTTGGTAGCATCAGCCTAGGGGAGTTTGTTGGATCATGATAAGGCTGGTGCAACCAAAACCACTTCATAGTCACTTTTGGTGCTACATTGAAGGGCTTCCGAAGCCAAGCAAAAGATCTTCCGAGAGTCTGAGGAACAACAGCTGAAGCCAACAGCTGAAGACTAGCTTCTGAAGACAAAGTCTGATGAAAGAGCTGAAGACAAAGTCTGAAAGCTTCCGAAGACAAAGTCTGATGAAAGAGCTGAAGACAAAGTCTGCTTTCGAAGACAAAGAAGACTCCAAGCTTCGGAAGAAGCAGTCTTCCTAAGTATAAGTGCCTTCGGAAGAAGAAGCACTTTATCCTTCGGAAGACATTGCTATGTCCAGCAGATAAAAGTATGGTCCCTGTCAGTCCGCTGCAGACCTCTGATACAGCATGGCATCTTCCTAGAGAGCCATGTTGTTGACCATACTTTATTCTACTGTTCACCTTTTTATGTTAGTACATGTTACCAACTTTAGTTGGTGACAAAAGGTAAGTCAAGGACATGTCCTGACTACCAACTCTTAGGCAAAATGTCTGAAAGACCTCACCTAGAGTCTTGTAGTATAGATGTAAGGTTAGAGGTATCCAGCTGGAATCAAAGTATACCCGGCTGTAGGTAGTATTATATATATCTTCTCCCTGTAACTCTTTAGAGAAGTGATTTGAGTCCAAGAGTCTTGTAATCCTTTGAGTTGAGAAGCAATATATAAAAGTACCTTGAAAATTTACTTGTTGTGTTAATTTTCTTACTGCTTGTTACTTGTTATATTGTGAGCAACTCTTCATAGACTACTTGCTGAGTGTTGTTCACAGTGAGTTGAGAGAAAAACCACCCATAATCGATCCTGCAATTTTGATAATGTTTTAACCGCTCACTCCACCTGGAACACCACAACATAATGGTGTGTCTGAGAGGATGAATCGAACCTTATTGGATATGGTCCGAGCTGTTAGAGTAGAAAAGGGCCTCAACATGCATGCAAATTTTATGTTAACGTCAAGTAGTTTGGATGTGCATAGTCAATGAGATGAATGTCGCTTGAGAATTCAACATTCTATAACAATTCACTTAGATCTAAGTGTAGTTAGACATTTAACATAAATATTAAGAACTATTTTCTTAAAGTAACTCTTTACAAAATTATCCAAATATAATAAATTTGAACTTAAAAATCAGAAAAAAAAATTTATAATCAGATTCTGCATACACACTCAAAACTGATTATTGCTACTTCAAATCAACATAATAAGTATAATCACACATCCAAACACCCCTTAACTCAGCATCTGTATATAGAAAGCAGACACCTGCTACTAAACCTAAGGATTAATCCTTCATGCCTAAATTTCAATCCCAAAAACAGAACAATTTGTCACTTCCTGCTAGCTAAAATGTTGATTTCATTTCGGTAGAAACATTCTATCAAACTATTCCTATGGATAAGCCTATGAAGATCACAAACAAAAAGAGGAAAACAAAGTAGATAATATACAAACATGCATCTGTTCATCACATTCGAGCATTAATTAGAACAATGGCCCCAATTACCCCATCACTCATCACCATCATATAAATTATAACATATTAACATACAAATCAACAAAAACAACAAAACACACCGAGACGATGCGAAACGCCAAGCAGGTGCAGCTTGCACTCGAACTTCACGATTACTCTTCCTCAAATCACTCCCCCGTTCTTCCGTTTTATCCACAGCAACAATTCTCCGACTCAACAGCATCTTCAACCGGAGCAACACCGGCGGACAAAACTCCACCTCCCGCAACCGCAAGCTCAACGGCGGCCTTGGAGCCCCGGAATTCCACACCATTGTCAACAAATCGATTTCAAATCACATGAATTCCATCAGTAAGTTGATGTTTTGAGCTACAGATGATGAAACTAAAACCCTAGTCCGTTCGCAACGATAAGTACCAAATTTGGAGATTTATAAAGAGATAGCGAAACACGAAATCCACTCACCGACAATGCCATGGTTTCAGAAAGGTGGATGAAATATCTGACTTTGAAGGTGGAAGAAAGATGGAGGCGGTGCTTTGTAGAGGAAGAAGGCGGTGTTTGTAGAGGAAGAAGGCGGTGGCATGAGACATGATAGAAATGAGAAGATGGATTGTTAGAAAAAGTAAAGCAAATTGTACTCTACGCAGGAGATTTTGTACATGTCAAGTATTTGCATTGAAATGTTGTACACAGTGCATTAACACTTTGTAGTTTGGTTTTTAAAGGTATAGTAATGTACAATTTTTTTAACCACAATGCACATGCCGTCACACTCTCCTCCCTTCTGAATTGTTGGCTTTTATGCGAGTATTAGTTAAATTCTTAGTATGTGTTATTATCTTTATTGTCTTCAACACACTTGAGCATACAACAATTCTTTTTTCCAACCCTTAAGCATTCACAATTCATTCTCCATCCTCGTTCATATAATTACATTAAAAATCATTACTTTTTTTATCTAATATTCAATTAGATAATATCCTTTATATCTTTATCATTATGTTTTCTCTCTCCTACGCTTATAATCACTTAAAATATGTTTAAAAATATTATAGGTTTTGAACAGATTGAACAAATTTTCATATTCTTCACTTACAACTACTTATAATCATACCTTATAATATAAAGAATACACTCATATTAATTTGGAGAACGGGCTGTGGATGCTATTAGTGCTTTCACCAGGCCATGTCATAAACATCATTTTTTTTAATTTTTTTTTTTTTTTTATTTAGTATTTTACATTCATAAATATAAATAATATTATAAATTAAAAGCTAATATTTATATATTACTAATTACCAATTTTTAGTATACTTAGTAAGTGGTACAATATGTTTAATAGGTTGTACCCACCTTTATCTTTTTTTAATTCTTAACTTCATTCTTAGTTTAATCCAATACTTTTATATTTTTACAATTTGGCCCCAATATTTTTTTTACTTTCAACTTTGGTCTCCTATATTTTCATATGTTACAAAAATTTTGTTTTATGGTTCAGTTTAAATTTTACGAGTTAACTCAGCACAGCAGCGTGCGTGTGTGATTCAATGTTTTTACCTTTATATTTTTCCCGTTTAACAACCATGTCGCAACACGCTGGTTCTATATCAACTTACTGTGTTATATGTTTTACGTTCCGCCTACTTGGTTTAACATTTTTGCACCTACTTTTTGTTCGTTTTTTTTTTTATTACGAGCTTTTGGATGTCAGTGGTATGTCACTGGTGCTACTTGACACGGTTTTACGGCTCTCCCTGCAACGCATGGGGCTTAAGGCTAGTTCATTAATAATTATAAAACAATACATAATATTAAGAAAACACTACCTAAAATTTAAAAGATATATGTATAAATGTAAAGCCACTCTTCATTGTTGCCGGTTTCGTCATCCTCTCTTCAATGGGTCATCGAGTTGCAAAGACATGTTCCGACAAATCATTCTGAAACTAGTCATATATGTGGGTTATGTGATTCAGAAATATTTGCCTGTCTTAGTTTCATGTTGATTTCTCTATTCTGGGCTTCAATGTTATTTTTTTCGTATTCATAAAATGTTGTCTTTATCTTCTAAAATCATATTATGTAATATGATGCAAGCATACTTCGTTTCTTGTATTCTTTCAGATGACTATGATCATGCTGAGTTTTGAATTTAAAATCTTTTATTCGGACACCAAATATCCGTTTCATGTTCTTCCTTGTTGATTCTTAAACTTTTGCTAACTTTTCTCATTTTGGACCAATCGAAGTTGAGAAATATTTCACATATGAAGAATACTCAGGATATATTCCTTCAGCTAGATGATACTTGTGCTTGTACTCTCACCCACTAACTTTAAACGAAGAATCAGGAGTCTGACCCCTTATAAGTTCATTGAAAATCACGAGAGATTAAGAACATTGATGTCGTTGTTAGAATCCACAACACCAAAGAAATCATGCCAAAACCATAAATCATGGGTACCACTGCTTTAAGAATCATCGTTGGGTGTAAACGATCACCTCACATATATTGACCTCTCCGTACGGTAGGACATTTTACCCTCACCCAATGCATATAATCAATGCTACCAAGCATGTCGAGAAGTCTATATCGGTTTTCATGCATCTCGTACAGTTTCTAAATGCTCACTCGATGTAGGCTAACATAGGTACTTTTTCACATACACACGATAGATGCATTTACAAAACTTGTAAATGCATGTTCGTGAGGTTGCTTCCGACATCTTTAAGTACTCATTCCACGAGTCGACCGAGGAACCATAACATAGCTGACGAATAACTAGTGTACCTACATGGAGAAGTGTCAATCCACGTTTACCTCTATCATCTCATGCAATGTAAACAAGATAATAACATGTAACTAATATAAGCTAATAAAACGTAAATCAATAAACTACTAAAATGTAAATAACAAACATGAAGAATGGTTGTCCTCTTTCTTAGTACTCAACTATTCGTGCGAAGAGTGGTCGGCTCATTCGTGAACATCATCGTAACATTTGGAAACATTTCTCCAAGTCCTTAACATTTTATCTACAAAGTAATCATTCCAAAGACAACCGCGTGCTTGTTCACAATTTCTGTTTATGTAATTTCATATTTTTCTTTTATCGTTTGAAAGAAAACATTGATAATAACGTCGCTTGATGATATAAAGACACATTATCATATTTTGTTAGAAAAATATGAGATAAATTGGCGTGAAAAAAATGTACAGTTTAAATAATATTTTAGTGAGTTTAAATTACTAGATTTTCTTTGCTTAAGAGAAACATGAGATAAATTGGCTTGTAATTTACATAATAATTTAATAAAATATGTATTACAAGCATCAACAACTAACGTAACTGATAGAGCCCCTTGTTTACACGCTTAAGGTTGGGGACATTTTTCACAATGACCCATGCTATCAACATATATCAAACACACACCTTTTTAAGAAACATTCACTTGCCTATCATCTATCATCCCTGTCCCATGGTATCACACAAAGCCACACCCATAGGTAGCCCAAATAAGTGAATACAAGTGAACCTGTGTCTTACATACTACAACCTTGTCATGACCTCAGTTTCACACCAAAATATTCCAGTGCTAAGAATCGGTTATTAAGTGTCAAACTCCAGACAACCAGACAAGGTACAAAGGCCATAAAACAACAAGAACAGGAGGTGCATATAATCAAACATGTTATGCAAAGCTTAGTTGTTTTGGATTAATAAAAGCAGAAACTTAGTTCAATTTCCATTGCAATTTAGGATTAGGAAAATAATAATAATAAGGTAAACTGTAAGTAAGAAAAATAATACAATATAGACTACAGCCGCCTACGCACACGCCTGACATTAGGATCAGCCTCAACGACCATATGGGCGACAGCTGCTGCTAAATCTAAGCCAATGATGCTGCTGCCACTTCTCTTCCTGGTTAAACCCCCTTCAACTGATCTCTCATCCACCGCCCCTGATGCAACTGTTTCGAGAAGTTCTGATAGCAACAATGGGCATGTTTCTTCTACATATTTGAAACCTTCAGTTTGCATCACCGCTACAAAAATATAACATTCAAATTCATCAGAAATCTATGCTACTGTGCAAATGATACAATCCCCTAAACATACAATAAAATGAGAACGATTATCTCAATACGCGTGCAGATCAAGCCATGAATCCTGCAAGTATACCACTTGAAATCTTAAATAAGCTAACTGTCATGAATTACTCCAACAAACCTTAATAAACTACGTGTTGGAAGTGATCGTAGACCTGTTGTTGAATAAAACCAAAATTTTTTAATTTATAGTGTTTCTCAAAACTGATCGTCTTATGCATTAAACTCATATAATCTGACAAAACCCATAAAAGAAAGACAGAGTCCAAAAAGAACTGGATCCGACATTAAAAAATAAAGCCTCCCATAAACAATTGATCCTTATATTAATAACTAAAAACCACCAGAAGGTCTAATAAAGGTTGAAAGCACATCAGTTGACCAACTATATGCGAAACAGCTACCATGGCTCACAAAGAAACCAGCAATCTGGCATAAATTGTAGGCTAATTATAGTAAGCAAGGATATAAGCAATACCAGTACTTCACATGTATGCATAGGGGTAAATAGTGCTAGACATGCATATCTAGATATTGTACAATTGTAGACTTACACACTTCTCGTAAGCAATATTTCTTCATAACTCATAAGATCACTCAAGAATAACCAAAGGCAACTGTTTCTATTGGTCAAATGTGCTAGACATGTATGCACAAGAACAAACGTCTGCATATTTAACAGTCAAAATATTGAAATTGATATAACCTGAACATTGCACCGCTCAGGTTGTACAGTCAACACGCACCTCCCAAGTTTGCAGAAGCAAATTTCAGACAAATGGCCTTAAGCTGAGAACATCGGTGTTGATCAGCAAGAGAAAGAGTTGTTGCCACTGTATCAACATTAACTTCTTCACATAATTTTGCTTCACATAACTGCTTCAAGCGGTCTAGACCAAACCGATCAGCGGCAGCCAACAGATGTTGAATCATGTTTGTTGAAGTGGATGTTGACATTGAGCCCGTAAATTCTTGTGAATCAGGAAGGGTGTCTGAGTAAATAAAAACAAGCATAGCCTGCAAAAGTATACCAGTTTATATAACCACCTAGTAAATCAGAATAAAGAAGAAAGGTAGTGTATTAAATGTGTAATTGTCTATTACTTTAAAAATGGAGGGTTCAACGTCCTTCAACTCTACTTCATCCATATCAGGGTTTCCAAGTAGCCCAAAGAATTGGGCTCTAAATACAGGAGAGCGAGCAGCGAGAATCAATTTGTGGGCCTTAAAAGTCTCGTCACCAACACGGAAAAGTATGTCGCAACCTGTTTCAGTTTCTAACAAGTACTTGAAATTTTCACCCATGTCAGATGGAGGTATAGAGATGGTGAATTGTTTGGGTCCCTCAACACGATTTCTGACAACACCAACAGTGCAATGCATTGAAAGGCAATCATCCTTCAGATAGTCGGATGTTTCCAAACTTGCCCTTCTGAAAAAACGTTTGTAACCCCTGAAATGAATGGATATGAGGATCCAGAGCAACAAAAACAAATAATCGACTAAATCACATTTGATTTTACCTTTTCCGTTGTACCATCAACTATGTAAAGTAACATTATAGAGGTGCATAGTGTAGCATGGTGAGGATATATTATACGTCCAGATATTTGACAAAATTAATTTCCCCTATGGCTACCTTCCAAGTACAATTTACATGCATAATGAGAACCACTTATAAATACATACACCCAATATATTTATAAAAATACATTTACCAAATTGGTCTACAGTAAAGTACAACATGTGATGCTTATGGTACAACACTTAAAGCATAAACAAGTATTGTATTACATTTAGAACAACACTCTTACTTGTTATGATGGCATCATTCAGATACACATACTTAGGGGGTGTTTGGTGAGGGTTACAACTTACAAGATAGAGGGTATTAGGGTATGAGAATTAATGTTGGTTGGTAATGTATAAGGAAATGACTCATTATTAACTTATGGATTATGTGTCATTCCCATCAAAATTAGAGGACTGAAAATCATCTGTTCTCTCTGATTATCTCTACATTCCTACACTCTTTCTCATTATTAGATTCTCAAATTTTTTTCTTCCCATCCTTGTCTCCAGCCGATTCTTATATTATAGCTATTGACCGAATGAACCAAACTGATTCTCTATCCTAAGATCGTATAAAAGGTTTTCTCCTATGAATAAAGAATAAAATTCAACTCATTTACCAATACCTCAGGATACATTCAATTTAGAGTTCAACCAATCAACTTGAGCATGGCTCCTTTCACCACTAAATTGTTAATTTCAGTCTGCCCAACTATGTATGATGGTTGTAATAGAAAGTTTTTATTGCTTAATTGTCTCCTTGCATAAAGTTTGCAAAAAAGTTGTTTGTTACAGCATATGCAATTAAAATATCCTTCAAAAGCAGAGTCAATGATTCTGTGAATTTTTTTCCAATTTTACTGATTGTACAAAAACTCTGCTGCTGATATATGGTCACATGCTTTTATTCTTCTTCCATAACATAATAATGTGTATCTTAAATTTTACAAAAGGTTTTCTAAATACATTGATGTTATACGCTTAATAAAGAAACCATTCCAAATATATGCCTGACCATTGTAGAAAAGGTACACAGATGTATAAACACAACTCGCAGCTAACTTGCTTGCACTTTGGCTAATGTGTTGATACCGTTGCGTTCTTATATATAGCTTCTGTTCGAAATTGTCTTAGTTGCTTTATGCTGCTGTTTGATGAATCTTGATACTGTTCTTACTGCTGTGTAGTTATCTCATTAATTTTGTTTTATTGTTTGATGCCATCTCTTTTTTGCCGCTTTCCACGTACCATATTGTTGTTTGTCTACACAAATTGTGTGATTTAAGTTGTCGAAAATATAAATTACCTATCAATTTTCCATTAAGTATAGACCAAGAACAACACCTTAGCACCAAGTGTGAAAAAGATAATGATTCCCAAGTATCAACCAAAAGCTTTTAGGATACATATGAGGAGTCATTAATTACTAAGCATCAAGGCATCACCCGCCTATAACAGCACATAAATGAAAATTATATATGCAAGAAACCTTAAGAAATTCATTGCACCAAATATAATCTTATACTCTACACATTTCTATGCCAAACTAAAGCAATAATCTTGGTCATAGCACAACTAAAAAATTACACTTCCAAGTAGAGGTGGCGAAAGAGATCCAAATATATGATTTTGGGTCATAATGGGTGTTCTAAAAATAAAGATGGGTTAGATTGGATTAAATAAAAAACACAAGTGGGTCAAGATGGGTTAAAAGCTTTTTTGGAAAAAAAGAAACATAGGTCAAGATGGGTTTTCAAAATTAGATCTACAAGTCTAAGTCAACGTTTCTTTCACTCAAATTGATCGCCTCCGTCGCAAAAGGCACCACCGCACCACCACCACCACACCACCGCATCACCACCGGTCCACCGCACCACCACCGCATCACCACCGGTCCACCACACCACCGCCGCATCACCACCGGTCCACCTCACCACCAACACACATACAACCTCCCACCTCTGTCGAGTTTCATCGCGCATCCCCACCGGTCCGCCGCGTCGCCACGGGTCCGCCGCGTCGCCACGGGGCCGCCGCGTCGCCACGGGTCCGCCGCGTCGCCACGGGTCCGCCGCGTCGCCACGGGTCCGTATATGCATGTATCTATATGTGTTGTTGGATTGTAGAATACTAGTAAAATAGTGTTGACTTTTTAAAAAATGATCCATCCTGATCCGAACCCATCCTGATCCAAACCCATATTGACCCAAACCCATCCTGACCTTTTTTTCTAAATGACTCATCCTAACCCAAACCCATCCTGACCCAAACCCATCCTAACCTAACAACCAACCCAATCCAACCCACCCATTTTGCCACCTCTACTTCCAAGTATTAGATTGATTTGTTAGGGTGGAAGTCTAGCTATTTATACAAGTTCTCTAAATTATTTCACAATAAACTGGAAATCAGGAAAGCAAGACAAATTATGAACCAGGGAAACCAGGAAAGCAGTTTATTATTTAACCTCAAAGCATAGATGAATCAAAACTACACTATAGCTAACATAATAATGATATACTTATTATAATAATTTCTTCTAACAACATGATCCTAACTCCTAAAGAGCTTTTATACCCAATTCATACTTCTATCCTTCACGCTTCAGGAAACAAAAAAAAAAAAAAAAAACAATCTTTCCACCACCCTCAAGAAACCAAGCACTGATTCATCAAATTCACAACACTAGAAAACAAAATAATATAAAACACATACCTATTTCCCTTAATCCCCTACCAATTTCAACACGACTAATAAAGCAAAATTCTGAACAACAAAACAACAATATGCAATCACACATACCACATGCTTCCTCTGTACTTCAAAGTATAGGGTCCACTCTCCAACGCCCGATCAAAATGACTATGCACTTTATGCTTCCCTTTGCCACTCTGATCCAACAACGTGAGCTCAAACAACGCCCTCACATCCGTACCATCGCTCGCCAGAGCTATAAACACCGAAACATACGTCGAATTATCCTCCAAATTCTTCCCATCTGGGTAGAAGTAAATCGCCCAATCGTACCCACCAACAGTGAACGTGTCGCTCGATATGTATTTACCAGCACCCATTCCTTTGGCGAGCGAGAACCCTCTGATCGTGAAATCGTGAGACCCGTTTACGGATTCGTTAATCGATTTTGAGCCGGAGTGGATCCCGTGATCGAAATTGTTGGGGAGCATTTTAAAACCCTAGCATATGAATCTTGGGGAATTGGGGGTGTGGGGGAAAATTGGTATGGGGGAAAGGGGTGGAGTGGGGGGATGAAGGGGTGGGCTGTCGGAGTTGGCGGTAGCGGTGGCGGCCGGAAACAGGAGGACGGTGGCGGTGGGTGCGGTGTGAGGGTTTGAAGGGAGATTGAGATGGTAAAGAGAAATAATACGATGATTGAAGAGGTGGGCGTACGTGTTTGATAATAATATGGTAAAGAAGCCATGATGTCACCCTGCCTCTTTTCCATCGTCATAAATTTGATTATTTTATATTTTATATTATATTATATATTATTAACTAGTTTTAAAAAACTCATTTATTACACGGGTTAAATAAATAAAATATTAATATAATAAAATTTATAAAAAATAAAATGATATTTCAAAATATGATATGACTGAATTTATGTATGAGTAAGTAATATAATTAATAAAACAATGATATTAACTTATTATAACTTTATTTTTAATTTTTTTTAAAAAAATAGCATTTTGTTCTAAAACAAACCGTATAAAAATATCATTTTTTAAAATATTTTATTATCATAACTCCTAAATTAGATTATTTTTTATTTTTAAATAATTTACTTTTTAAAAACATTAATTTTCTAATATATCATATTTTTAGAAAAGTTTGATATTTTAGAAAAAATATTATTTATAAAACTTGTTTATTTAGAAACAACATTAAGAAAAAATATTTTTCTTAATTTATAAAAATATTTTAATCTAAAAAATATTAAATAATATTATTAGTAATTAAGGTAATTATTTAATAGGAGAGAGATGCAGTAAAATTTTGGTTAAGAGAACTACGGTGAGGAGATTAATAATTGACTTAATTACACGGGTGGTCCCTGTGGTTAAGCATGATTTCACTTTTAGTTTCTAACTCTTTGAAATTACAAGGTTACTCAAATACTTTACACGAACGTAACATAGTTGGTTTCTGCATTGCATGGATATTAACTTTGACTGTTAATATTTTTAAAAATACCTAAAATACCCTTATATCAAAAAGACAAAAAAGAAATTACTTAAATAATACCTACTACATGCTAAAAGACAAAAACAAATAATATTATAATATTTAGTAGTGGGACCCACTTGATTAAAATAAAAAACATCAAAAACCCACCCATCGTCTTCCCCACCCCACCCACAACCACTTTCTACCACCACCATTGTTGGCGAACACCACACGGCACCTGACGAAGTTGTCCATCGTCTGCAAGCCAAGATTTGGTAGTGGAATGGCTAGCCTCTAACGAAGCTGTCCACCATCTGCAAGCATCCCCACCTTTTTACTGGCACGAGAAGTGTACTTCAGGCCTCTGTCTGCAAGAACCCCACCTCCGTTTTTTCAGCCACACCACTGCACCCACCCGGCAACCACCTTACCCACCACCAGACCCAATCGCAACCACCTGACCTCCTTTTTCCTAGTCACACCACCACACTGAATCACAACCATCTCATCGTTTTTCGAGTCACACCATTGTACCCAATCAATGTGTTCTCTGGTGACAGCATTGATTCAGGAGGTCAATGTGTTCTCCGGCAGTGGCCATGGTGGCGATGACGTTTGGGTGAGGTAAGGGGTGACGATGAGGGTGAGGGTGAGGTGGGTGAGAGTGATTGTGTTTGATTTAGTGAAATATTGTATATTAATTATTATTTTATAATACCAAGGGTATTAATGTCATTTTACGCCTATTCAACTATCAAAGTTAACATTCATCGAACGTACAGACCAACCATGTTACGTTCGTGCAAAGTATTTGACTAACCTTGTAATTTTTAAAAGCTAGGGATCAAAAGTGAAATCAGGCCCAACCACAATGACCACCCGTGTAATTAAGTCTTACTAATTTGATTATAGATGTACGGTATGTTTAATGGATTGTATTTTTTTATATTTTTAATTTTTTTATTTTAATTTAGTAGTTTTATATTTCTTATAATTTAACCTTAATATTTTTTGCTTTCAACTATGATCTCCTATACCTTTTGTATATTAAAATATTTACGTTTTACATTTCATTCTAAATTTTCCAAGTTAACACGTCACAAGATGCGTGGGTGATTCAATGTTTTTACCTTTTTCCCCCTGCTTAATGGCCACATCGCAAATAGTTGTCCTAGATCGACTTGCTTATTCTTTTAGCTGTTTTACGTTACGTGGTTCAACATTTTTACGTCTATTTTACGTTCCCGTTGCAACGTGACACTACTTTACTCTTTTATTAGAATGGTAGGAGGAGGATTATTAAAACCTAAATACTTACATCTATCTTCATCACGTCTCCTTCTTCCTTATCGATTGGAATTAACATTACAGACATTCATGGAATTTCAAAGCCCCATACCCACGTAGTTACAACCCTATTAAAAGAAAAATATCATAGAGTAGTAATTAAATTTAAAAAGTGTTCTAATTAGATCATTCGTGCATATTTTCTCCCAATTGGATCACTAAACCATCAAATCAAGTAATAATCGATTTTTTGGTGTCGAGAATGAACTGATGGAGAAGATGTGGGGGTTGAGATTTTTAATATAAGCAATTATATTATAAAAATTAAAAAATGTTAATTATATTAAAAAATAAATTAAATTCAAAAATCCATGTTATCATTCCAAATCAGCATAAAAAAAGAAAAATATATTTCCTATCTAAAATAAAATGAAAAACATGCTATGAAATATGTTAAAACTTTTAATTTAAATAAAACATAAAAGCTGAATGACTTAATTGGAACACCTTTTAAACCTCGATTACTTAATTGGATCCCAATCCAATGTTATAAAAATAGCTAGACGCTAGTCGGGCTACGAGATAAGGACTAGGGATTAATCGGGATTAATCGGATTGGAATTTTCATCTATAATTTTTAGTTTTATATATAAATACAGACATTTTAATATGTAATTTTAATAAAAAAGTTCAGTTTTATATAAATACACATATTTGATCGGAATTTCCAAGTTTTTGCCGGATTTTCCAAGCTCTAGCCGGATTTTTTGAAAGTCGTCGGAACCCTACCGGAATTTCGCCGGAATCACCGATTTTTGGCTGATTAAGACCGCCTAAGTCCGATTTTGACCAACGTTGACCGACTATCGATTATTACCGCCGATTACATGAAATCGCCAAGGTTGTCCTTTCTGATTCCTCGCCGATTAATCGGCACCTAGCACCGATTTTTCCAACACAGTCCCAATCTATAATCAATCTTACAAAACCCTAACAAACACCAAGGTTATTGGCTTACGGGGATCCTGGGTCACGCTGTTATGTAGATTTCGTTTCAACGTAAGGTGTTGTCACATTTTCTTTCATAATCATTTAGATAACTTACGCGACGACTACATCGAGTTACCGAAGAATAAGTAGTTTTAAATGCAATTTACCTTTACATTAATTGCCTGCAGGTTGAACAGTTACTTTTTATGTACAACTTCTGATACATGTGGTGCAAAATATAGTTGCACCTTTCTCTACTTTATCTCAAATCATTGTCTATTTCTCCCTCATTCCAATTTTGATCTTTATTTTCTAGAGAGAGTGTGTGTGGCGGTTGTGCAATACTTCCGATGTAAAGCCCGGTGATGGTGACGCGTTCACCATCGTTGTCTGTGGTCATTTCGATTGTCGTGGTTGATATCCGTCAGTAGTGTTTGTTGCCACCATCGATCTCCGACTATTTTACGGGTCACAGATCTCCGATGCTTTGCTGGTGCATGTGTGTGTCTGGGTATGGTTTGCACTTTCTAATTCCCTTCAACGCCATCGTGCTCCAGCAGTTAATTTGGGCTTTTTAGACTTGCCGACGATGATTATGTCTGTGTCGACAACCACCGCGTAACTCCGATGACTTCGCCAATTGACGCATGTTTCAATTTGCTCTCCATGTGTTGCTCCGACTGCCACCGCATATCTCAGACCCTATCCGTTTGGTGACATTGGTGGTTAAGGATGCAACAACATTTGTAGTGTTTAGATCTGTGATAATACCGTCCTATTCCCTGTTTTGGTGACGGTGGTGCCGACGGTTTGCTTGGCCTCCTCCTTGGATGTGAGGTAGAGTCGATCATTGTCTTCTACCGGTAAGGGCGGCGGTTCGATTACCATCATTACCCCCTTTGTTACTATGTCCCATGCTGATGTGAGGGATAAGAACACTATTATCGCTGTCATTGACCAGTCGATGATGATGATGACCCCATCTAAGGCTTGTAGTTAGTTGCATGCACATCAATGCTTTTGTGGTTGTTGTTGAACGGTCAATGATGATGAGAACCTTCTCATCTGAGACTTGTTGTTGGTTTCATGTTCATCGTTGTTATCGTGCTTCTTTTTTGATATTCGTTGGGTGTATTGTATTTCCTTGAAGTTAGTAATGTCAATGATGATGAGTTATTGCTCATCTGAGATAAATGGTATTTTTTTGAACGGCTAACGAATAATTTTTAAGTCCGGTCACCCGGGTAAACCTATTGAAAAAAGACCACCCACGCTCACGAACACAGACAACACTGGTGACCCAGCTCGCCTACCATTCCAAGGGAAACCCACCACCTAAAGGCCCACTGTGGTAAAAACCCTTGGCCCACTTGGAGCATATTGCACCTAGTAAGACTCCAACCCATGACCTCCACTTTTGAAAGTTATAGGGTACATCCTCCTAAACCAGTTGATTTAGGACTCATTGGCAAGACAAATGGTATTTGAATGTTAACTAGGTTTATTCTCCCCGCACTTCACGAAGGAAATAAATTCCATCAAATTCAAATGTATTCGTTCAACATTTAAGGCTCGGGAATAAACCATATTACATTGACATTGATTGCGTTTAAGGCTCCAGAAGAAATCCAATTACATCGCCATCGCAACAGTTAGAACACACTCAAACTAAACACCCACCAAACAAAAATCAAACAAAAATCAAAGGAAAACTAATGGGTTCTAAGATAAGGGCCTCATCATCATCATTTAACAAAATCAATACTCGAAACATTCAAACGACAACCCAAACTAACTGTTGGTACACATGTCCCCAGTTCTAGTCTAGTGAGCTTAAATGTAAATGACTTTCATCTTGTAACACATATGTAATGTTTGATCAATATAATAAGAAACTCTTCTATAAATGTTTGTTGGTTGTTTAATGTTATATCTATCTATATTATTTATTGTTACACGCATATATGACCATGTTATATAGGTTTATAGTTGTTAGACATAGTTCTGAATCATTAAAGGTTCAAGAATGTGTTTAACTAAGGATCCTGATTCAGTCGCACGACTGGACCATGCGAATAGGCCAATCGCATGACTGAACCAGGTGATTGAGTCAATCGCACGATTAAGTCATAAGACTGACTCAGTCGTACGAATGGTTCAGTCGTATGACTCTGTCGCATGACTGAGCTAGTCGCTTGGCTCAGTCATACGAATGAGAGCTGTAACCTATAAATACCACTTAATTCGTGGAAAAACGTAACACTTCGAGAATTATCAACCCTAGTCGTTCCTGTTCGTCCAGAGAGTCCCTTCCAACTTCATAGAACGTTTCTGATCGATTCTAATCAATTCTTAATGAATTCTCATCGTTAGTTTTGATCGGATTAACGTTCTCCCTGATTGGATCGCCAATCAAATAGGATTCCGCACTATTTGATCTGGTTTCACATTTGAATCAGTTAGTACTCCGTCCGTACACGGTCCTAACAAGTGGTATCAGAGCTTTGGCTCTTGATTCTTCGTGGATTCAATCGTTTTTGTGAAAAAGTCAATGTTTTAAGCGAAAAGATCCGTTCTTTCTGCTCAAAATCAAGTTTTTACGTGTGCATGTTCTGAAAATTGAGTCTTTTTCGAGTTGCAGCCATCTAGGGTACTCAAAACTGTGTTTTTAGGTCGAATTGTGTGAAAAAGTTTGAAAATTTTCGAAGTCAGCAGTTTCAGTCGCACGATTAACTCAATCGCACGACTGAACTCCAATCGCCCAGTTCAATCGCACGATTGGCCCAGTCGCTCGTTCAATCGCACGACTGGCCCAGTCGCTCGTTCAATCGCACGACTGGCCCAGTCGCTCGTTCAATCGCACGACTGGCCCAGTCGCTCGTTCAATCGCACGACTGGCCCAGTCGTTTCTGTCCATTCGCACAGCTGCCTAATCGCCTACACAGTCGTACGACTAAGCTCAATCGCACGATTCTGTTTCAGTCGTCCCCCAGTCGTCCACCCCAGTCGTCCATCCCAGTCGCATCAACAGTCTGTTTGCCAAGTCTAATTCTAATTCATCATGGACTCAGAGAACTTTGCATTCTCAGCAGGAAAAGACTCAAGGATACAGAACCTACTGCTACTGGAAAATGGGATCGGAAACCATAATAAGCCACCTAAGCTGTTATCGATTGATGAGTTTCCTCAATAGAAGCAAAGGTTTGAGATTCATCTCAATGGAGTGGACACTAATCTCTGGAATGCTATTGAGACTGGTTACAATATGCCGGTTGGAGCTGATGGAATACCCCTAACGTTGAGTGGATTGACTGATGCACAAAAGATTGCTTACAATGCAGAAAAGAAAGCCTATGTTATGTTAACACAGTCTATTCCTAAAGAAATCTTCCATTAGTATTCTGAGCACAAGCAAAGTAAAAAGTTCTGGAAGGCTCTTGAGAAAAGGTATGAAGGGGGCACAACTCTTAAGTCCTTAAAGGCCAAAGCATTAAAGAAAGAGTTTGATAATTTTTCTGCCATCGGAAATGAGAGTTTGGACGATATCATTGACCGCTTCTATCATCTGATGAGTGAACTTGACACTCATGGTGTTCAAACGTCTAAGGAAGAAAAAGTGTCAAGTTTGGCTGACAGGCTACCAGAGAAGTAGGATTCGTTTATTTCCACCTTAAGATACAACTCAGTACTTGAGACCTTGGATATAAATGATTTCATCCTGAAACTGAGAGAAGAAAAAGTGAGACTCTCTACAATGTGACTCCTACTCCAAGTGCAAGGCAAAGAAGGGTTCATATGCTCAGGATCCGACTCTCTACAATGTGACTCCTACTCCAACTGCAAAATCTTCCAACGCTCCTCTGCAGACTGCTTTTGTTTCTAATACATCTACAACTGGTCAAAGCTCATCGTCTGGTGGTGAGTTAACTGTCTCATCAGGGGTTCAACACAGTGTTACTAAAACTCAATCGACAAAGTTAGCGACAGAAAACTTGGGAAAAGTAACTGTGGAAGTGGCTAAGGAACACATGGATTTACTTGCTGCTGTTGTTCATTCCTATGATGGCTTGGTAGCAGGAAAGATAGGGAACTGCCACTTGGCTGATGAAGACTATGAGCAGGTGGATGAGAATGAGTTGGAGAGAATGGACATTATGTGGGCTCTCGCGAGTGCTGTACGACGAGCAAAGAAGTTTGTGAAGAAAACAGGTCAGAATCTGGTGGCTACAAAAGATACTACTTTTGGTTTCGACAAGTCAAAGGTCGCCTGTTTCACTTGCGGGGAGAAATGACACTTCAAGCGGGAATGTGTCAAACCAAAGAAGACTGGCAATGGAAACCCATTTTCGTCCTTCACAAAACAAGAGAAAGATAAAAAGCCAGCGTCAACAAGCAGTGATTGAAAAGCAATGGTGGCTCAAGGTGATGAAAGACAGGACTGGCCCTTCCAATTCTTATTTGATGGTGAAGCCAACATTGCATCTGTTGAAGATCTGAATGAAGACTCAGAGAGTGAGGGGGAGAACTCAGCTGAACCTGACACTGCTGATTTGGATGAAGACATAGCTGATGTTGATCAACTTGTTGAAAATAAACTGAATGCTGAATCTAAAGCACAATCTGAACCTCAAAATGCTTTCATGGCTGGAACGTCTACATCTGCACAGGTTAATCCAAGGATGATTTGTTTATTAAACATGCTTGTGTTGAATGTTAAAAATTTAAGGAAAGCATTGATCTGAAATTTGCTAGGTTATTAGATCATAATGATAACTTAGTAATAGACTTAAAATTGTGCACTGAGGCAAACAGAGTATTAAAACAAAATGAAAGCAACTATAAAAAAAAGTTGAAGCGTTAAAGAAACAATTAAAAGAAACTGAGGTTGTTGTGTTTAACCAAGAAAATGATATAAAGTTTTATTTAAAGACAATTAAAGAAACTAAAAAGGACAGAGCAGTTTTGCAAGTTGAAAACGAGTCTTTGAAACAAAAACTCCACAATCTAGCGAGTTCTTCACATATTTTGAAAACCTTGGTTAAGGAACGAAACAACGGGGAAGGTTTGGGATACAAAGTTGTGCCTCCACCACATGAGATCCTTTTAAACACCAAACAACGTCCAATTAATAATAATCCAATAAAGGATCATGTGGTGACAACTCCTCTGGTCAGCGATCCGGACACAGCAGTTAAACCTGCAACTCCGGCTACTGATCAGAAAGCATTAACATCAGGCACAACTGGTAAAACAGTCACTGGAAACCGGGTGGAAGAGAATATTCAAGCATCTCTTGGGTTGGGTCCAAAATCTGCTACCACACAACCTAAGATTTCCAAAACCACTCAAACAAAACCAGTTAAGCAAGATAACCACCAACTTCTAAGACAAAACACCCATAACGTTAAACAAGTAAAATTTGTCAAGTAAGGTGAAAATCTTAAAAGTGAGACCAAAAATTCAGTGCCTGAAGTTTACTCACTGCCCCACAAGAGATCTCCTAGTCCGGTTGAAAGGAGGTCATGCTATACTTGTGGACAACGCGGTCACATCTCTTCAAATTGTCCACGCTATCAGACAGCCAAAATTAAAATTGAGCTAAACAATGAAGTTAAACAAGTTTCAAAACAAAGATCTAAGACTCCCATTAGATCAAAAACACCTATTCGGTCTAAAACACCTTCTAGGTCGTTTACATCTCCTCCACGCCAAAGACAACACAGACAAGTCACTGGCAAGTCTGTGATGCCTGAGGTAAAACCTATTTTTGAAATGAAACCAAAGGTTCAAACTGTAAATCAGTCATCGGTTTACCACAAACAATCCTTTCACAGGGATGGTTTGTGGAAAGTCAAAACAACAGATGTGTCTGAAAGCAAGGATAAGTTGAAAGTTAAGGTACCACCCACAATGGGTCGAGTTCATGATGTGTGATGCCTCAGGGAAACTCAAGCCAGTCAAGGATTGGGTCCCCCTCCTTAACTAATAATTTTCTATTATATGCAGGTTGTCTGCTATAGTGCTTCTACCAATACATGGATAGTAGATAGCGGAGCTTCCAGGCATATGACGGGAAATCAGTCCCTCCTTTACAATGTCAAACAAATTAAAGGGGGACACATTTCTTTTGCTAGAAACAAAGGAGGATATATTACTGCTCAGGGAGAAGTGGGTAATGCAAAGGTAAGGTTCGATAAAGTTAATTTTGTTCAGCAATTAGAGAACAATCTACTTTCAGTGTCTCAGATATGTGACAAGGGCTTCAAAATTATGTTTGACACTCAGAAATGTTACATTCTGAAGAAAGAGATGGAAATTCCAGAGGAGCAGGCATTAATGTCAGCATCTAGATATAATGACTTGTATGTTCTAGATATGTCTAATACTTCTACTAGTGCTTCTACTGTTCAATGTTTCTTGTCTAAAGCTACAGAGAAGGACTCCATGTCATGGCACAGGAGAATGGGACATATTAGTCACAGGAAGATGAATCATCTGATTCATAACAACTTAGTTGATGGAGCTCCTGTAAAGAACTTCAAACTTCTTGATTTTTGTGTCTCATGCAAGAAGGGAAAGCAGACCAGGAAATCTCACAAGACCAAGCAATTAAATTCTATCAAGATGCCCCTGGAGCTATTGCACATGGATCTATTCGGTCCAGTCATCACGAAGAGTATCGCCGGAGACTGGTACTGCTTTGTAGTCACTAATGACTACTCACGATTCTCCTGGGTGATGTTTCTAAAAGCAAATTCGGAAAACTTTGAGTCATTCAAAGTACTGGTTACTACACTGGAGTCGCTCTACAAGCTGAAGGTTAGGAAAATTCGCTCAGACAATGGAACAGAGTTTAAGAATCAGTGGATGGATGCTTTCTGCAAAGAAAAGGGACTTGTTTATCAATTTACCTCTGCATACACACCACAGATGAATGGAGTTGCTGAGAGAAAGAATAGGAGCTTGATCGAGACCGCCAGAACTATGTTGGCAGATTCTAAACTACCAGTGCTGTTCTGGAATGAAGCTGTTGCCAATGCATGCTACACACTCAATCGTGTGTCAGTAGTGAAGAGGCATGGGAAGACTTGCTATGAGTTGCTAAAGAAGCGCAAACCTAACCTGGAGTATCTGGGACCATTCGGAGCTCCTTGTACGCTACTGAAGAAAACTCAAGAGGGCAAGTTCAATGAAAAGGCAGATCAAGGGATCTTTCTAGGATAAAACATACCAGACAAACAAGTATACAACAACTCTACTGGTCAGGTAAAAGTATGGTGCAATGTTGACGTTCAGCGATTCACCATCCCCCCTGCTGGAAAAGGTCCATCGTCATTATTTGACTACGATGGATTTTTCAAGTCATTCAATCTTCCACAGATAGATTTGGATGAAGATATTGCTACTCAGATGATGCACGATGTTCTAACACACCGAATCTGGATAATAGCAATACAACACCTGCGAGTGGTTCATCGGGAGCCTCACCAGCTGATCAGGACGAGAGTGATAACTCATTAGATGATAAAGATGCAACTGAGACAGGCCCTGCACCAAATGTTAATTTAGAAGGAAGCTCATCAGCAGCTGAACAAACATCTGGAAATACAGATACTGAACCTTCTGTCCCAAATCTGGATACTGAAGTTGTTGTTCCTACGACACCTGTGACTAGGATCAGTACAAATCATCCGCCGGAGGCTATCATTGGAGATATACACTCCGGCGTGCAGACAAGAAATCAGTTGTATTCTGCTGATTACGCTGAAATTATGGAAAAGTGCTATGTGAATGATAGGGCTTTCAGATGTTTCGTCTCTCAAGTTGAACCCAAACACGTTAGCGATGACCTGAATGATGAGGCCTGGGTCAATGCTATGCAAGAGGAGTTGCTACAGTTCAAGAAAGTTGGAGTGTGGACACTCGTTGACCGGCCCAGAGGAGTCAAAGTGATAGGCACCAAATGGGTGCTACGCTGCAAGAAGGATGACCAAGGTGTCGTTATCAGAAACAAGGCACGGTTGGTTGTTCAAGGCTTCAGACAAGTCGAGGGAGTCGACTATAATGAAGTTCTTGCACCAGTAGCTAGAATGGAAGCTATCCGCATCTTTCTAGCCTACGCCTCTTACATGAAGATCAAAGTCTATCAACTAGATGTAAAGAGTGCATTCTTACACGGGGAAATCCGTGAAGAGGTCTATGTCAGTCAACCCAAGGGATTCGAAGATCCTTATCATCGGGACAGAGTCTACAAGTTAGACAAGGCTCTGTATGGGCTACATCAGGCTCCTCGAGCTTGGTATGAAAAGCTCTCCACTCACCTGCTGAAACACGGGTTTCGTAGGGGTGTGATTGACTGCAAACTGTTTATCAAAGAAAGAGATGGTGATTTACTAATGGTGCAAATTTATATGGATGACATAATCTTCGGTTCACGAAACAAAGATCTATGTAAAGAATTTGAATCTGTTATGAAGGTAGAATTTGAAATGAGCGTCATGAGAGAAATGAAGTTCTTCCTGGGATTACAGGTGGATCAGACACCTACCGGTATTTTTCTGCATCAGACTAAGTATGTCGGAGACATTCTTAGTCGCTTTGATATGGAAAATGTCACTGCTGCCGCCTCGCCACAAATCATGATGTGGCTCCTGATGAGAATGGGGATTTGGTGGATGCCACTATGTATCATGGGATGATCGGACCTCTTATGTATCTCACTGCGTCCCGTCCAGATATCATGTACGCCACATGTTTATGCTCCAGCTATCAAGCAAAACCGAAAGTAAATCATCTGATCGGGGTGAAAAGAATCTTCCGTTATCTGAAGGGTACACCAACAGTGGGGTTGTGGTATCCTCATGACGATGACTTTGAGCTCACTGTGTATAGTGATTCAGACTATGGTGGCTGCAAAATGAATTTCAAGTCTACATCAGTAGGGTGTCAGTTTTTTGGAAGGCGTTTAGTCACGTGGCAATGCAAGAAGCAGACCTCGGTTGCTTTATCAACCTGTGAAGCTGAATACGTTGCTACTGCAAGCTGCTGCTCTCAGATTATCTGGATCCAACAGCAAATGCGAGACTACGGTTTGCAATTCTCGAACACCTCTATCTATGTTGATAACTCTGCTTCCATAGCTGTCACTAAAAATCCGGTACAACACCCTAAAACTAAACACATCGGCATAAAGTATCACTTCATACGCGACTGCTATGAAAAACAATTAATCGATGTAGTAAAGAAAAAAACGGATTTTCAACGCGCTGACCTCTACACTAAACCGTTTGATAAACCCAGATTTTTCTACCTGTTAGAGGTCAACGGCGTGAAAAAGAAAAGTGACATTATCTCTGATGACACAGATGCATAATCCGACACTAGTTCTGTCTTAATTTTATTTTTTTAATTTTAATTTCCTTGTCTTATAAAAATCCAAAAACACAAAAGGATTTTCTGTTTTAGAATTTTAGGGGGAGATTAGGTTTCTTTCAGTATTTAGTTACTCAAAAAAAAGGGAAGGGCAGATAAGCTAAAAGGCAAATACAACAAAGATAAGACTGTGATTTTACACAAAAGGAAAGTGATAGTACACAGGCGTCCAGCTACTTGGAACACCAAAAAGATTTTACATTTTTTAGAATTTTAGTTTCATTAAATCACATAAAATTGTTAGTCATAGGATTCTAAGTCTAACAAGATTGGGAAAATGATAGTACTCTTGTGTGTTATTGTAATTACACGGAGAAAATTGATCTAGGGAGGTGCTAGTTCACTATACGATGTGTCGGTAGATTTAACACCATAGACGAGTAGACGTCATTGGTGAAATCAATCTAAACTAAATGGTTCAACCAACTGTGGGTTCCCATCTTATCACTGGTTAACACAATCAGCTATTTCCTATAAGGGATAACGAGCAAATAAACGCCACCAAAGGTGTGCGAATGACCACAAAAAGAGAAAAGCATGAAAAAAAATGAATACAAGCGCAATCAAGCTGATAACTTATGTTGTTGGTGCGTTATGTGAAAAAGAAAATAAGAAATGCTCTAACAAGGAGATAGGTTGTGTGCCTCTCTGCTGTGCGATGGCACTGACCTGAGGATAAGCATAACCTACATATTCTAGAATTCATTGTTGTTTGCCGCCTCTCTGCTGTGCGATGCACTGACCTGAGGCTTGGCTTCTCTTTGAAAGTTCTAAGAATAGTCTCTTCTTGCCAAAATACCTGTAGACCGCTCGAAAGTCCTCTAAGGAATGTTGATTACTATATAAGCTTGGGATCCACAAATGTTGGTTAAAATAATATAACTTAATTCATCACCAATGTGTGTTAAAAGTCTGTGTATGGATTTAAGTGGACAAGAATACTGACAATCGTCGTGGATGCATCGAGTGATGTTGATAATCAATTTGCGTTACGTATCATATCAAGCATGATTCCCAATTAGAACTTAGAAGTCTCAGATGAATGAAAAACTGTGATATGTAAATATGTTAGTTTCCTTTTCGATAAATATAAAAGGTTCCAAGTAATTGATTTTATGCCTGTCTGATTTCATATGAATCTGCCTTGAAAATGATGTTAATGCTAATAGGCTTATCTACCCAAACCTAACAAAATCACAAAAACATTTTCATTTTGTTATTTAGTTTAGTATTTTATTTTATTTGTTAAGTGTGTTAGTGTCGGACTGTGCTATGCTGCTCATTGCAGAAAATGTTACAAAATAAACTTAACGTTTAATCAATAAATTGGTTCCGAAAAGGTAAAAGGATCATGTCTGAGATGATCAGGTGGATAAATGGATCATGTCTAAGATGATCAGGTGGATAAATAGATCATGTCTGAGATGATCAGGTGGATAAATGGATCATGTCTGAGATGATCAGGTAGATAAATGGATCATGTCTGAGATGATCAGGTGGATAAATGGATCATGTCTGAGATGATCAGGTGGATAAATGGATCATGTCTGAGATGATCAGGTGGAAAAATGGATCACATCTGAGGTGATCAAACTGTTTTATTAAAATGGTCATGTCTGAGATGATCAAAGTGATTATAATGTGTATATACTGATAAATCGAATTAAGTGTCGTTTAGTAAAATGGTCAAAATGTCACAAGTATGGCCACTCGCACGACTGAACCATAAGTATGGTCCAGTCGTACGATTGGAGCATACAAATGAGTCAAATCGTACGATTGGAGCACACGAATGAGTCAAATCGTACGAATGGACAATACGAATGAGCCCAATCGCATGATTGTAGGTAACCGACTGTGACAGTCGCATAACTGAACCTCAATCGTACGACTGGTGATGACCGAATGGACATGTCGTACGACTGAAGCTCAGTCGCACGTCTCAATCATGCGACTAGGCTCAGTCGCATGACTGAAGGCTGCCTTAGTATAAATTGAGGGGTAGTCGGTCTTATTCGCCTCATTCTCTCAAATCGCTCACCATTCGCACGACCTAAACCAAACTCTGCCAAAATTTCAATTGATCTTCATACACCCATTTTGACACTTTCTGACCATTGATTTTTGTTCCATAGGTACTACTCGATATGTATTGGATGACAAACCGGTTACTACAACGTAAAAATGATCGGACTGTGCCCTAACTTAAAACCGAAACAAGAAAGACAAATACACCACTAAATCTAAGTCTTCTGATCAAATAAAAGTTATTAGAAGCTTAATCGGTCATATGCGAACCAAATGAGTCATTTCTCAACGTTTAATATCAAAAATTGCTCAAAAATCAAATTTGAATGGACAAACCGACAGTCATGCGATTGGACACACTGATGAACTCCAATCGCACGACTGAGCAGGACAACTAGACTTAATCGCACGACTGAGATGGACGAAGGGTTCAATCTCACGACTGAACCATACGTCTAAGCTCAATCGCGTGATTGAAGTAAACGCATGAGTAATCGCACGACTAAGTCCAATCGTTTGACTCAGTCGTACGTATAAGCTCAATCGCATAACTAGAGCTCAATCGTCCAGCTCAGTCGCACAACTAAATTCAATCGATCATTTCAGTCGCACGACTGAACAAAATGTTCAATTACATGAAACAAGTCTGACATACTTTGACAAGTAGTGACGTTTGCTTGTTCTGTGTCACAGATGGCCCATGAGTACTAAGCGCAATATTTGTGCTTATCTCGATTTGACATCCCGCAACTCTGCTGAGTTTACTGGGATTATCACTTTCTTACGACGATCGAGGATTTACCGTGCTATCTCAGCGCCGTGCACTCCCTATCTCTCTATACAGAAGGCTTTCTGGGAGAACGTTGTGGTAGATAGGTCGACTGATCCCCACTCCATCAGGAGCTTGATATTTGGGGAGGCTATCCAGATCACAGAGGAGGATATAAGGACGGTCCTTGAGTTCGAGGATGATGCAGACTGCCCTACCAGACTTCATCCCCTGACCGTCCGTGGCTGCTACATGAGAGCCAAGTACTCTGGGGATATCAACACAAGCATGCTCAATAAGAGCAACTTGTGCCCCCAGTTTAAATACTTGGCACACGTACTTCTGCGATGCATCGCATCAAGGAAGGGCAGATTTGATGAGCTTTCAGACCAGATGCAAAATGCATATGTCGCTCTGGTGCTGAACCATCCCTTTGGTTTCTCTAGGATGATCTTCACATACATGGTGGAGAACATCGAGGCTAAGGGGAAAGAGGGATTTTGCATGTATCCTCGGTTCCTTCAGATGATGATAGACCAGAAACTTCCCCAACTGCCCAAAGCTCAAGATGATGCAGTAGTGTTGGAGATTATGGATGATACAACACTGGGAAGGATGAAGGTCTACCGGGAGAAGCAGGTTAAACCCCCGGTGAGGAGATTGTTTGGGCACCTGGACCGAGAGGATTACGTGGCACCAGCTAGGAAAAAGTGGCGTCACGATGATAGTGAGTCAGACACGGAGCCGAAAGCAGTTCCGATTGACGACTCTGATGATGATGGCGATGATGGCGGAGATACGGGTCCGGAGACCACTACTACAGCTGCTAATGTTATATCTCACCCGGAGAGAGGGTTTAGAAGTATCAGACGAAGAGCCGATAGCGTCACCATCCTCACGCGAAGGTTTAGAGACGGCGGGATTCCATCAGGGCTTTCAGCCTGATGAGGAAGAAGTATCAGACGAAGAGCCTCTCACCCGGAGAGTGGGTAGCAGGGTCGTGGCTACTGAGCACGGCATTAGGGCGGTTCGTGGACGCCCAGAAGAGTCTGGGGGTTCTACAGCTGACCCTTCATACACCCCAGACACTCCCAGCAGCCTAGGGGAGCATCCGGATCAAAAGGATCCAGACTCAAAAGGATGGCTCAGCCCTACGGGAAGAAGCCCAAGCGCCAAAGGCTGACACTACTCACCACCACCACATCCACTTCCACTAACTCAACCACCCAAACTACCACAGCCACCACTACACCTATTCCACCACCTGTCACCACCATACAACCCACCACTACCATATATCCCACTTCACAACCCACTCATATTCCACCACCAATATTCACCACCGCCACAGCTACCACCACGAGCCACCGAGCCGGTCCATCCTCCTTCCTAACAGGTTCATCCCTCCTTCCTATTGGAGTGGAGGAACAGCTAGCAGCACTGAACAGAATGGTACCGAAGCTGCTAGCCGTGGATGAGGAGAAGACAGCGAGACTACTTCAGCTTAAGGAGCAAAATGCTTCTCAAGCACATGAGATTGCCTAACTCCAGGAACAAAACGTCCTGTCGACTCAAAATATTGAGGAGTTGGAGTCTGCTAACAAGAAGATCATGCTAAAGCTGAAGGGGTCCCAAGCTGATCCTTTGAAGATAAAGGAAGGAGACAGTGATGATGGTGATGATGATGATGGGGAGGATGATGATGACGAGGATGATGATGCAGATGATGATGATGAGGGTGATGGAGATTCTCATGACAAGGAAGATGAGACGATGAAGGAGATGCAGCTACATCTCCCTCTGATCCTGAGCACTAACAAAGAACCAAAAAGAAACAAGATCAGAGGGCACCTTCGTCTGCTCCGTCTACCTCCCAATCTACTAAAGATCCAGGAATGATTCAAGGCAAAGTTTAAGATTAGATGTCTATTTATTATTTAAACTTTGTACTTGAAATCTTGTATCAAATTTTGTGTCGTATATATAAAACTAAAAGGTTAAATCAACATCTGTTATGTGCTTAATGTATACTTACTTGTACTGTATTTGGTTGTTTAACAGGTTCAGCTAAACAAGTTGATGAGCACGATGTCATGCCCCTTCGTCAAATCGACTCAAAATTGACGATGATTCTTGATTTGCAAGGGATCGTACAACGATCTGTCAGTTACACAGCTAAAGAGGGGGAGATAATACATGATTTAACAGATGAACAGATTGCTGAACTATTTAGTCTGAATCCTGATGAGCTGGTAAAAGATGCTCCAGAGGTCGATGTAGTCAGTGATGAGGAACTACAAGATGTTAACGAGGTGGAGATTGAGGACGTGACTGCTGATCACTATCCCCAGTATACTAACGCCGAAGGTGAAGTACTACCAGATCCGGGGGAAACATTTGATAGCAGTATCTTCGATAAGGTTGAGGAGATGACAGCTGCTAAAGCAGCTACAGCAGAATCTCCTCAGGCAGATGATGCTGATCTAGCTTCCAAAAAGGCTGAGTGGGTAGCCTGCCTGGAAGAGATGAAGAACCAGTGCGCGCCAAACAAGTCAAATGCCTACACGAAGCTTTACAAGATAAAGAAGCATCAGAAGGTGTCTGGCAAGATTATCAGCTGGGCATACTTTGAGGATCTCAAAGTATATGCTGTCAAGAGGGAGAAGGGAATAGAGTATTTCAGATTCCCACATGATCTAAAAACTCTCCCTGGATTTGTGCTTAACCGACTAGCAAACTTGAGCCTCCTGTATGCTGTTCCAGGAAAGATATCAGGATGGTTTGAGCAGGCTCTAAAGAAAGATTATCATATGAGGTGGGTCAATTTTAAACCTCAACAGCCCAGAAGGTTGATTCATAAGACAGAGGTTGACCCCACCTCAGGAAGACCAAAGGTGGTTTTGAGATGGCACCCTCCGCGCACAATATCGCGTATTCCACTGAGGGAAATGCCACAAGATTTTGCACCCCATTTTAAATGGTGGTATTATAACTGGCGCACTGGTGAGGCCGTCATAGTTTTGGAGAAAGAAGGGAAAGTCGAGACAATTAGGGTATTCGACCCTATGTGGCTAACTAACTTGTCTGCTTCAGATGTCTACATCTTGTACAAGTGGCCATTATTTTTTGACACACAGGATATCGTGCAAGCACTTCAGTTTCAACATGTTATACGTTTATGCTTCGCACTTGATATTCATGCCGGGGTTTCCCAAGAAGAAAGGGTAAAGAGATATGAAGAGTTCAAGAAGGAAGTCAAAGTGTAGATAGAACTAGGTCCAAGGGGGAGTTTGTTGGTACACATGTCCCCAGTTCTAGTCTAGTGAGCTTAAATGTAATAGACTTTCATCTTGTAACACATATGTAATGTTTGATCAATATAATGAGAAACTCTTCTATAAATGTTTATTGGTTGTTTAATGTTATATCTATCTATATTATTTATTGTTACACGCATATTTGACCATGTTATATAGGTTTACAGTTGTTAGACATAGTTCTGAATCATTAAAGGTTCAAGAATATGTTTAACTAAGGATCCTGATTCAGTCGCACGACTGGACCATGCGAATGGGCCAATCGCACGACTGAGCCAGGTGATTGAGTCAATCGCACGATTGAGTCATAAGACTGACTCAGTCGTACGACTGGACCATGCGAATGGGCCAATCGCACGACTGAGCCAGGTGATTGAGTCAATCGCACGATTGAGTCATAAGACTGACTCAGTCGTACGAATGGTTCAGTCGTATGACTCAGTCGCACGACTGAGCCAGTCGCTTAGCTCAGTCGTACGAATGATAGCTGTAACCTATAAATACCACTTAATTCGTGGAAAAACGTAACACTTCGAGAATTATCAACCCTAGCCGTTCCTGTTAGTCCAGAGAGTCCCTTCCAACTTCATAGAACGTTTCTGATCGATTATAATTAATTCTTAACGAATTCTCATTGTTGTTTTGATCGGATTAATGTTCTCCCTGATTGGATCGCCAATCAAATAGGATTCCGCACTATTTGATCTGGTTTCACGTTTGAATCAGTTAGTACTCCGTCCGTACACGGTCCTAACATTAATAAAAATAGCAACATAGATAGACTATATGAGTACTTTTTAAATCTAAAAAATTCAAAAGAAAGTCTCGAATAGCAAATTAACCAAATCTAATCGGTTCTCACGTGAGGCATTCCTCATCATCATCGAATAAACCAATAGAAGCCAGCCAAAACAAGCGTAACGGGTTCAGAGGTGTGGCCACCTCATCATAATCGAAGAATTTTTCCACCACCAGTCCAAAACCCTAAAAGGGTCTCCTAAAGAAAAGTAGAAGGAACAACAGAGGCTGTCATACCACAACTATTAAAGATGACCATAGTCGAGAACTACTGCCTGCTCTACCTCAACCATAAAGGGGAGGCAGAGCGGCAACAGAGTCCACTGCGAAGACACCCGTGATAATCGACGACAAGGAGATGCAACCATTAATCCTTCACTGCCACGATGACCTAAGCCACTAAGAACAACAACCGGAAAACTGGTTCAATTCTAGCCGTAGCCACGCAAATGACCACAATCGATCTGGACGAACAAACCCAAACCACCACCATGCAAGCACAGTGCCGACGACGTCGGCGTAACCGACAATCGGCAGCCGGTATACCAACAGTTACATCCACGGCCATGGCGGTGCAGCGGACAGAACGACAGCGGTTGCCCTTCCTGAGACAAACCCTAACCACCACCATGTATATACGATGGCGATGGATGCACCATCACCGATGGCGAGGCGGATTTGGTGGCTGACGATGGATGTTCGGTGGCGATGGATGCGCCATCATCGATGGCGAGGCGGATTAGGTGATTGACGAGGGAGTTGCTTTTTCTCTTTCTAGAATGAACCGAAGGGGTGAATGAAGAAACCTTCCACCTTGTTTCTCTATAAAGACCGGTAAGAGAGGGTGAAAAGTGAAAACCACTCAAACTGTTGTGGTTAAAAACAGAAACATCACAAACATAACTATTCTTTCATATTGCAAAGTTAATATATAGGTAAATTGCATTATGGTCTGATGGTTCTGTTGAGTATATTGTTGTTTTCATGTTTAGTTACGACGAAATCCTGAGGCAATGATGATAATACCGGAGGATGTCGGTTGTTTTACCGTGGCTACCGTTTATGGTTAGCAGCCACAGCTAAACACCAGTTCTGAGCTCGAACGTGATGATTATTATGTTTCAACTCATTTTAGTTTGCTCATTACGTGCATGACATGCGCAATAGAAAAATCTAGTTTAATTAAAAATTAGATCTTAACAAACAATTGTTATACCAACACGGTACTAACTAGTGACCAATCTATTGTGATTTGCTTCATTAATCATTATCTCACTATACAAAATGTTGTTCACTAGTACCTCTAATGAAGCAATAATTAAGTTGTTTATATTTTAAATCTCATGAGCACTCTAATGGACAACTGGTTTAGCAACTTTTAATATTTTAAGCAAGAATATTATGAATAAAACCGAAAATTATTGTTTATAATATTTATCAATGAGGTTCAGGATTACAGGCAACGAAAAGTAGAGTAGTGCTTAATGGTTCTGGATCGTCGATGGATCTTTGAGACGTTAGAAGTCTTAAACACTTATTTACGGATGCATGGTTATTCTACCTTACTTTTATGTGTCTTAACGAACTTATGCTACTTTGAAAAAATATTCTGCATGATCTATGACCCCTTCATATGATCAGCTTTCTGTTATTGATCTAAATGGTTGTGTGTCATTAAACTACATTCGAAACTTGAGGAAACATTATTTATGATATGATTTTGAAAAGGTCATATACAATTTGTTTGCATCCAACTTTAAGACTTTACGCATGATGAACATATTTTGATCAAGGTTGGATTATGTGTTTACTAGTGCAGCCATAGAACTTAAAATTCGTAGAAAAGAGATTGGGATAGTAGGTCAGCTACCTATAAAAGTACCACGGGCATGTCATGGCGCCAATGGCATGACACCATCTGTGAGAGTGTTATCAGTTCATGACATCTCCACTTTGTTATGTGATTATATGCTCATGGCAGAGCCTTTGGATTATTTGGGAGGTGTATGGATATATCCTAGGATTTTGATATAATATGAGTAGTTTGCAGTTGCATAACATAGTGTCATGCACACCTTACGATTAAGGGTGCACTGGAGTCGTAACCAATGTATCATTGTGATTGTGATATGATATGTTTGGCATCATAGGTATGTATTTTGGATTTGTTTTGTAGGCTACTCAGTTTCAATAAACGTAACCCTTTGTTGCTTTAGCCATATTTCTTTGCTATAATTTTGGGTATGTGATGGAAATGAATGGGAGTTATAAACTCGAAAGTATGATGTCTTTTCAACTCACTTTTATTATTATACAATACATATTGAATTGTCTATCATGATCTATATATGTGCATTGAGCTTATAGCTCAGTCAATTTATTGTTTTCGTGGTAGGTAATTAGGATTGTTTGAAGCTGTGTGATGTGATCTACTAGGAGTTGCAACATATGCAATCGAGTTGTTCACGAGCCAAGACAAGCTATGGTTTGGCTCGACTAGGCTTGGTTTGTAAATGAGCCATACCTAGATACTTTGTTTGTAACCGAGATGAACCGAGCTTGCTGGGTTTTATAAATGATCCAAGCAGAGTTGGCCTACAAGTCAATTTCAAGCGAGTTTTTCGAGTTTCTTTTGAGTAAGATTCTAACTACGGACTATTTAAATGAGCTGAGCTGATTTGGCTTCGTTTTGTAGAGGCTTCGAGTTGCTTGGTTGTAAACAAGCTGCTTTTGGGCAAGCTTTTTGAACTTTTTCCCATTGAGTTTTGAGCTATTTGAAAAGCCTTAATATGCATTGGAGACTTTGGTATTTTTATTTCATATAAAGCTTTAAACTTTGAACTTAGTATTTATTTTGGTGGATGTTTTTAGACTTTATAAGTTATGGTTTATTTCGCTTGTATTTTGGCAATTTAAGTATCTCTGGACTTAAAATGTTTAGTTGCATATAGAATGGCATCTGTGCTTAGGTTTGATTCCATTTGTAACATCCTATATTCTTGGTGTTAATTAGTTCTTAATAAATAAATAATCACCATGATAACAATAGCCATGATAATTATAATAATCATAATAATAAGAAGAACAACAACAATAATAATAAAAATAATAATAGTAATAATAATAATAGTAATTATAATAATAATACAATTAATAGTAATAATAATAACAATAATAATATTAATAATTATAATAACTTATAAAAACTATTTAAACTTAATAATGTTAAAACTTAAAAAATTAACTAAGTTTGGAGGGTTGTTTTTGTAATTTTATAAACTATAAATTGAAGTTTCTACATAAACAGAAAGAGACTTAAAGTTGAGGGACCATTTGTGTAACTTAAACAAACCAACCCCATCTCCCTTTCTTCTCCACTTCACCCCGATTCCTTCCCCCTTGTTTTTCGGCCGAGAAACACGGACCATGTTCGAGCACTTAATCGCGATAATAATCAAATTTAAACACAACCACACAACCATATAACTTGTATCAATCTTCCGTAACTCTCAATTGCTCCTAAAACACACCTAAACACCCCATCGATCACCATCTTCATTATCGACCTGCAACTGGGTCGAACACCATCTTCCGGACCTCGAAACCTCGAATTGATTGAGGGCTTCGCTTCGTGCACGTTTAGCAAAGCTCCACACTAAGTTAATTGAATTATGATCATCATTTGATCCAAAATCAGAATCCACGTTGACCGCGACTTGATCATCTTGGTGTTCGACTTCGTGTTATCTTTATTCGGGTAATTAAACATATCTCTAGAATCGTTTAAACATGGGGAATAAAAGCCCCATGATCTTCGGGGTTAACAACAACGATTCGGCTGTCAATTGGATTGAAATCGGTTCTAGGGCTCATATGGGTTTGGGGATTGTCTGTAACTTTGTTTAAAAGGGATTGGAACTGAAGTCTATCGCGGCTGCGGCCTTTAGTTCACCGGTTACACACATACAAGTCACACTGGAGGTCCCGGGTTCGAACCCGACTACCCCCACTTTTTTTTAAAAAGGCCTTTTTGGTCATTAAAAAATTATTATAAAAATTCTAAAAATTACAAAAAAATTAGTTTTATAAATTTAATTTTATGAAAGTATTTAACCATTTTTCTGTAAATTTATTTGTTTAAAAACCTTAACATTTGTTATATAAAACATAATAAATAGCTATTTTTTTAGTAATAATCATGATAATTGCAATTATATATATATTTTATCTTATAATTTCATAATTTAATTACAAAGGTAAAATTTTGAGTTATTTTATAAAGTAAACTTTAAATAATAGTTAAAATCGTTAAATTATTACTTGACTCCATATTATCTTTAATTATAAATTAATCATGATAAAATATATATTTTATAAATTCACAAATTATTTACAAGAGTTATTTTAGGTTTACTTATAAACGTATTTCAACTAATGGTTTAGGTTAATAAATTGTTATTGGTCAACATGTTATTTTAGTCATTATTAGATGATATTTATTTCAAAAGATTACAAGATTTATTTGCATTTTATATTTAAACCTTATCAATTAATATGCTTAATTACTCTTATATATTAAAAATGATTAAATAGTATAATTCTTTCCACTTAATCAAAATATAAACAATTTCATTATATAAATTTATTTACTGGACAAAACCCCACAATTCCATTGAAACTCTAGTTCTCGTTAGAACTTTAATATACATATTAACTCAACGCTTGTAAATAGAAATATATATCTAGGTACCTTGTGAAGGACTGCGTTGGAGCGTTTAACAATATTTCTTAATAATTATCATTCCTATACTTATTTGCCATGTGAGTTTTTCTTGCCCTTTTTTACTTTATTTCACACTATTTTGGGGTGAAACATGATACTTATACATCATACACTTATAAACGTTTGAGAATTGTAAAGCACTTGCAATTCATCTTTATATTTTGTCATGGTTATTTGTGTGATGTAAGTGATTATATGAGATACATAGTTTGTTACAATCATTAGCTATTGCTAGCCTGGCGACGTCTTAGATCTTTGGGCCTGACAAGCCTATTTGGTGCTAAAGTCGAGGTATTGCCGACTCTTAGGAGCCGTATGCTTGTGCACTAGGGAACCAAATACACTTAGCCAATCTTATATACTTGTAATCAAGTCGAGGTTTGATTGTAAAGATATGTGTTCTATAACCTTACTAGCTTATAACCTATGACATGAATTGCTACTTGTAACCTTTTCATATTATGTATGAAAACCTTGGAAACTCACCAACTATTTTTAGTTGACCTTTTATTTTTATCATGTTTCAGGAAAACCCCCAAGTTAGAAGAGAAATTTTGAAGCTTGCAATAATCTAGGATTTGGACCTAGTTAATGGAATAAAGAATTATGCTTTTGATACGTTATGTTTGAACTTATTGCATGTATGAGACTTATGTTTGTAATTTCTTTTGAAACTATTAATTTGAATATTTACATTTAATAATAGCGTTATGTGGCTGTGAACAATCGTAACTCTCACACTTCGACGATTTCGCCGTCCAGGTTGGGGTATGACACTATTGTAAGCCATATGTTTGACTTTTGACTTTGAGTTAAACATGAGATAGGATTATGTAGAACATGGGATAGGATTATGTTTATCTTATTTTATACTATATTGTAATTCTTTTGATTCTAATACCTTTAAATTCTTATTGTCCACTTTACAACATATAGACGGCGCATGACACTAGCAATACTCGTGATAGGCGCAATGCTAGGGGAAACAACAATAATACGTAGAAAATGTTGATATAGCTATCTTAGCATTAATTAATTAGGTTGTTGCAAATTTTGCTAATCCGAGTATTCCTTAAGTAGTTATTACTACTCTTTAGAATAATTCATCTTAGAATGATGCTACTACTACTAATGCTAAAGCTAATCTTGATGCAAATGCTAATTCTAATACTTCTCTTATACATATGCTACTTGAGAGATTTTAACATCAGAAACCAGAGTCCTTACGTGATGATCCAACATTGAGAGATGTTGAAAATTAGATTGCTTATTTGGAGAATATATTGATGTTTTGGAGACTAAAGTAAAATGTGTGTTTAGAAACTTATAAGCTGGAAGGAGATGCTCAAAAGCGGTGGAAGGATTTGAGCAAAGCGTAAGGAGATGGTTAGGTGAAAGCCCTTGCATGTTATGATTTTCTTGATGTGTATGATACTAAAAGTGATGCATATTGTTGAGAGTATCTTAACATACACCACAAACTTAATGAGACTATTACTTTCATCATTATATTGGCGCCACACGACATGCAAGTAGTAATAGTCTCCTTAGGTTTTTGGTATACTCTCAACGATACGCATCCCTTTTAGAGTCAGGAAAATATTGCTTATAAAGCACATCTAGAATATCATGCCATGCAAGGCTTTCTCTAACCACTCCTTACGCTTTTCACAAAGCCTTCCATCAACCATCTCCTTTCGGCTTATAAGTTACTAAACACATATTCTAGTTGTCAGTATTCTCCAAAATGTCAAATATCTTCTCCAAATGATCAATTCATTTTTTAGCATCTATCATCGTTGGAGCATCACGAAAGGACTATGAATTCTATTTTTGAAATCTCTTGAGCAACACATGTGTAAGAGGGGAATTGAAATTAGCATTTCCATCACCATTAGCATTAGCTTACCATAAATAGTAGTTTAGCATCATTTTGAGCCGAATTGTTCTAAAGAGAAGTAGCAAAATCTTCAGGAACACTTTGAGCAATAGCATTTGCAACGGCCTGATTAATGTTGCTAAGATAGTTAAAGTAATATTTCATGAGTTCTTGTTATTGTTTGCACTAGTACTACGTCTGTCACGACCCACACACCATCTATGTATTGTAAAGTGGACAATAAGAATTCAAGGGCATTTGAAATAAAAGGAATTATAGTAGAGTATAAATTAAAGAATGTATCCTATCCTATGTTATACCCAATCCTATCTCATGTTCTACTCCAATTCAAAAGTCAAGCCTATGGCTTATTATAGAATCAAGCCTAAGCTTTGATACCATTCTCTATAACACCATCGCCTCGACATGAAACGAGAGGTCACATTAAATGCTAATAGAACATCTTAAGTCTAAAATAGATAATTAAATCGCCAAAACACACAAACAAAATAAACCGTCAATTTACAAGTCACAGAAGAAGGAGGTTGAACCTCCTAACATTGCCCGATTTTAAGCAGAAGTCACACTTCATAGGCATCAAAATAAAACCTTTTATGGATGCCCAATGTCATTGGGATGCAAAAATCTCCGATAGTTGCTAACGTTGATGTTAGACTTGAGAAGAGTAAACTTATATAATTAAAGCTAATAATCTAGCAATGATTATGTACTGCACATTAATTAAGCTAATTTGTCACAATTTAACCGAGTTGGTTTGGTCAAGTTCAATTTTCCTCAATTTAGGCCAAAGACCAAATCGAACCAACCTAGGAATTATAAAAGAAGATAACTAATGACCAACCATATTAAACACATCGTGCCAGTTGAAAGTGTTATTATGTCCTGTTTAGGGTACTTTCGAGTTAACCCGAACTTTGGTCAACCCAACATCATTGATCTTGTAAGTAGCGCATTAACTAATTCACAATTTGATGGTTAGGGTCATTCAATATCAACATTAGTAGACAGATAGTACACTTGAATTACTTGACAACGGTGACTTAAAGGCACGATAGAGGTGTAAATTGAGATGTAAATGAAATTTCTTAAAGAGTAAATTACACAGATCGTTCATGATATTTACTCAAATTTCACCTTTTGTTCCTAGGATTAAAAATTACAAGTTTAGTCCTAAGATTTGATAAACCTTAACATGTTTTGTCCATGGGTCAAATATTTACAAAATGACGATTTTATCCCTAAAAATATAAAACAAAAAAAATCCAAAAATATAAATTACCTAAACACCCTTCTTTAATATAGTTAAATTACCAAAACACCCCTAACCCATCCTTACACCACTTGAGTCGTCTTCTCCGGCGATTGTTTTATTCTGGTGAACTAATGGTGACATGTTTCTTTATTACCCCATTGCACCTTCAGAGACTTACCACCACCGCTGGCCTCGTCCTCCACTCTGTTCTGATGACAACCACTAATTTGTTCCGACAAAATCCCACAAAGACATTCCTTGCTTAGAGTCATGAATTGATTGAGATAGTGCAGGAACGGTGAAGGGGGTCAATGTAATAGTTTCACAGTATTAGGAGAATTATAACACTTAGCAGATCAAATAGAGAACCGGCTTATGATGAAACAAAGAACACAAGTAAAAGAACAGAACAAGAACAAGAACAATAACACTTAAATAAAGTTTTCAAGAATGATGTATATTGCTCTCAAGTTCTTACATGTGTTACCAATTTTACCTACAAATCTTCTTGTATGTCGATTTAGCAAACCAAATCCTTTTAGCCACTCAGCCGTACCTCCAAGTTATTGATCGGAATGGAATTTTATGTGCCGGGTTTGCTTGGTTGCCCGAAAGGCTATCTGATCCGATCAACTGCGTAAGCCGTAGCACGCTACCGCGTGTACTATTCCAGGGACTATATCCAGATCTATGGATCCCCCCAGCATCCAAGCAAGACCCCATCAAAGTTTGCCACTCATTGGGCGACGTCTTCTTTTCTATGAACACCCTACCACTGAATGAGGTACAAGTACTTTAGATACTTTATACTACATCCTACAGCCAACCGTACTTTGAAGGTCAGCCGGAAACACTAATCTAGACTACAAGATCAATGTAGAGTCAAAAAGCAGATTGTCTTTTGACTAGTGACTATAATATACCATAGCTCATATTCTTATCTATTACAAAAAGGATAGAAGTAGATAGTTGGAAAGTTACAGACTCAACATCTTGATCTACAGTTGACAAAAGCATGGACTTTTCACCGACTTATACAAGTAGGTGAGTCATCATTCACCGGCTCATACAAGTAGGTGAGTCATCAGATGACGGCAGAAAGGTGAATCAGCTTTTGTTAAAAGCATGTCAGAGAATACATGCCTTCTCTGTCTTCGGAAGAAATCACTATTGGCTTTGGAAGACTTTGTCTTTGAAGCTTCAGGATACTTTATCTTTGGCTTCATAAGAATTTGTCTTTTCAGAAGATTTGATACTTTGCATAATTCGATGAGTTGTATCAAATCTTTCAAAATAACTTCCTTGTACTTCATATGTGAATGCTGAGAGCTCTTTGGTTACATCAGCCTTTAACTGTAATCCTTATAGATAGCATTTGTATTTCGATTTGTGTCGTCGTACCATTTACAATCTCTAGACACTGATCGTGCATTCATACTAATCGATTGAGATAGCAATCGTGTTTTCACCGAAGTTAACAGGCACTTCGTGATGGATACGGAGGTGGAGGATAGCAATTGTATTTCAACAGGAAGCTTTAACTTCGACGGAGGAGAAATTGCCGGGGAAAATGGTATGACGGCAATGGTTATGAGTTGTTTATGGCAACCAGAAGCTTTAATATTCCCAGAGGAGTTGTTGCCAGAGAAATTATCGACGACGCAGTGGTGGTAAGTGGTATGATGGTGGTAGTAATTCAAAAGTAAAAGAGTTGTTTATTATTATTATTTCTAAGATCTCGTTTTGTTTTTATAATCTTTTTTTTTTGTCGAATGGTAAATAGATACTTTTACAGTCACTTAAAGGAATTATTTTACGGTCATTTGATCCAGGGACTAAACGTGTTACGTTCTTTCAAACTTTAAGACTAAACTTGTAATTTTTCAATCACAAGAACAAAAGGTGAAATTTAAGCAAATCTCATAAACGATCCATGAAATTTACTCTTCTTAAAATTTACCTGGTTATAATACCCACGCGTGTTGCGCGTGTAACTCTACAACAGGGACATAATAACTACTTAACTTGGCCTACCCTAAGGGGCTGGTGGATCTAAAACATAGCGTTGCCTGTTTATATAAAAGAGCAGGTCATTGATATTTAGAAACTAAAATCACTTCTTAACCTGGCCTAATACTTACAATTTAAAAGCATCTATGCATGCAAAAGAACTAAACTACAAACATTTTAAATCATTTTGGAATCCAATATGAAATTGGGATTACCATCTTCAACACTACCTCACTACTCTAATTTATTTAAGACTGTTTGTACCGCCCGTAAAGTACAAAAAACAAAATACAAATAAGAACACCGTGTGAGTTTCAATATATTTAACTTTATAAATCTGTCATATAGGGGTTGGTTTACCATGTTTACAAAAGCCTCTACCTTTCCCATGGTTATGGTCTTATCCAATCTATATTGTGGGTGTGTATTTCATGAGTACATCTACTTAATTTTCTTCTCCTTAACGGATTCTTCAAAATCAAATGAAGATGTTGAATCTTCCATTAACTTCAAAATGCTATACACCAAAATATTATGTCATATAGACTCATGATGACGGCACTTGAATGAGTACAACAAATAGTTGAGCGACATACCATACCATACAATTTCTATAATACTAAACTTTGTACGCTGCCTAAATATTTGAATGAGTAACATTGCATACTATAATAAAAAACCTCTTTAGATCGATGTTACTTGATAAATTTGGTGGATTATCCATAGGGGCATCATAGTGGTGGATACAAGTGAGTTTGAGCTAAATCCTTCTCTCTTATAGCTGCTTCTTATTATAATCCAAAAGCCAAAATTCATTACTATCACAACAAACAACAAATTATAAATTTGGTGGATCATCCTATAACTCCCTTGAGATACAAAGAGGCGATGGTTTAAGAAATTTCCATCTGAGCGGTGCTGAAACTCAACCGCAAGCGAGTTGTACATTTTTGCTTGAAACTCTAGTATGTACATTTTTACTGTTCATTAGCAGATGAGTTAATAATAAAGTAAATACGCTGTAACAATGACGAAGAACGCACAGAGCTAAAATATAAATACAAGGAGGCTAAGAGAGAGGCGAAGAAATCGGTGTCAGAGGCAAAGAACGCGGCGTATGAGATGATGTATAAACGACTAGAGACGAAAGAAGGAGAGCATGACATGTTTAAGTTAGCAAAAGCAAGAGAAAGTAGAAGACAGGACTTGATAACGATGAAGTTTATAAAGGCGGCAGATGGAAACGTTTTGGTGAACGAGAAAGACATCAAGGGAAGATGGAAAACTTACTTCGATAACCTTTACAACATAAGGAACCCAAATCAACAAACTGATATAGATAATACAACCCAAACAACACAACAAAACAAATGCTATTGTAGAAGCATCACGGTAGACGAAGTTACGAGAGCTATGAAGAAAATGGGAAGGGCTAAAGCGGTGGGGCCAGACAACTTACCGATTGAAGTGTGGAAATATCTGGGAGATGAGGTGCTCCAATGGATAACGGATCTATTCAACCCTATCATTAAGATAGGGAAGATGTCACACCAGTGGAGAACCAGTGTCATAGTTCCCATATATAAGAAAAAAGGAGATGTTCAAAGTTGCGAAAACTACAGGGGAATAAAGCTATTGAGTCACACGATGAAATTATGGGAAAGAGTTATTGACAGGAGAATTAGACGGGAAACTAAGATAGCGTTAAACCAATTTGGATTTATGCCAGGACGCTCTACAACAGAAGCCATACACGCCATAAGGAGGATAATGGAGAAACACAGAGAAAAGAAAAGGGACCTACATATGGTATTAATCGACCTGGAAAAGCCCTATGACAGTGTTCCGCGTCAACTAATTTGGGAAAGTCTACGACTTAGAAGGGTACCAGAGAGGTATATCAAAATAATCAAGGATATGTATGACGGGGCAAAAACGTGTGTGCGAGCCCCGATCGGAGACACAGACTCCTTCACAGTGGAAGTGGGACTCCATCAAGGATCGGCACTGAGCCCATTTCTCTTCATAGTAGTGTTGGATAAGATGACCAAGTCTATACAACAGCCAGTTCCGTGGTGCATGCTCTTTGCGGATGATATAGTCTTAATATCGGAATCTAAAATGGTGCTGAACGACAGGCTAGAACAGTGGAGAGCAGCACTAGAGCGTATAGGTTTAAGGATAAGTCGCTCTAAGACAGAATACATGCATTGTAACTTTAGTGGTGAGGCGGAAGAGAACACCCAAATCAGTATTCAGGGTATGGAGGTCCCACAAACGTCGAGGTTCAAATACCTGGGCTCGTACCTGCAGGAGGACGGAGAGATACACAGCGATGTAGCGCACCGTGTTCAAGCAGGATGGTGCAAGTCGAGAGCAGCATCAGGGATTCTATGTGATAAGAGGTTTCCGGCAAAACTAAAAGGAAAACTATATCGAGTGGCAGTACGCCCAGCTATGTTATATGGAATAGACTGCTGAGCCATAAAGAAATCGCACGAGAAATAAATAGAGGTAGCGGAAATACGAATGCTGAGGTGGATGTGTGGTCACACAAGACTGGATCGGATAAGAAACGAAGTGTTTCGACAAAAGCTAGAAGTGGCTTGTATCGCAGATAAAATACGAGAGGGAAGATTAAGATGGTTTAGGCATGTCAGGAGGAGACCAATGGCGGCACCAGTTAGAGCAGTAGAGAACATCATCTTAGAGGATAGGAGGAGTAGAGGAAGACCTAGGTTGACTTGGGACGAGGTAATTAGGCGAGATATGGTACATCTACACCTCTCTGAACACATGATCGAGGATAGAAGTGAGTGGAGACGTAGAATTAAAATTAAAGACTTTTAGTGGGATCTATAGGCAGAAAGGGTAGTTGAAGTCTTGTTGCGGGGCCTGATGTGTTCGTGCTCCACATCTGCCCTTTATAGGTGATTCTTGCTGCTCCCCTGATGTATGCTTTTTCTTTTTCTTTTCCTTATTCATTACCTGTTATATCTCTGTATGTCGTATGCTATGTGCTGTATGATTTATTCTATGATGGTTTGCTATTGCTATTGCCTTTGCTATCGAGTCGGGGGTCTCTTTGGAAGCGGTCTCTCTACCTAACAATATAGAGGTAAGACTCGCCTACACCTACCCTCCCCAGACCCTGCTCTCGAGTGGGATATACTGGGTTTGTTTGTTTGTTTGTTTGTTTGTTTAATAATAAAGTAAATTTCTATAACTTTTGACATTCTTCCATATGATATTTACATTTGTTGCAATTAAAGATTAAAAAATAGAGTAAAATATCATTTTCATCCCTGACGTTTTGTTGAATTTATCATTTCAATCTAAAAATTTTTTTTGTCATTTCAGTCACTGTAGTTTATCAAATATTGTCATTTTCATCCACTCCACTAACTTCGTTAAGATTTCCGTTAAATATGGGGGTATTTTAGTATTTTTAAAACTTTAATTATCCAACTAAAATAAATTAATCAATTAATATTCAATTAAAATTAAAAAAACATATAAAAAGACTAGTGAGACCTGGCGATTCGATTTAAATATTCGAATAACTCTAACCCATGTTGTTCGATTGGGGTATATTTTTAAATTCAGTTAATCTTCATATTTTGTTCTAACATGTACATTTATTCGATTAAGATCTATTGTGGGATTGAGGTTTGTTGTTCTCACGCTTTGTTTGATTGAGATATGATATTGTCATGTTACGTGACAACTATAAACCTCAATCAAACAAACTATGACAACAATAGATATCAATCGAACAACGGTACACTTTTGAACAAAACATTAAACATAAATTGAAATGTCACAGCAGATCTCAATTGAACAACATAATTTAGAGTTAATCGAAACTTTTAAATCGAAACGTCTGGTCTCACTAGTCGCTTGTGGCTTTGAAAAATACTAAATAACCATCATATTTAACTGAGAACTTAACGGAGTTAGTTGAGTGGATGCAAATGGCAATATTTGGTAGACTATAGTGATTGAAATGGCAAAAAAAAGGTTTTTGGATTGAAAAATCAAATTCAACAAAACATCAGGGAAGAAAATGACATTTTACTCTAAAAAATAAAAATAAATATATAAACAAACAAACAAACAAACCCAGTATATTACACTCAAGAGCAGGATCTCAAAGGGATAGGTGGTGGCGAGTTTTTTCTCAATCTTGGGAGATAGAGAGACCGCTTCCAAATGGAGCCCCGACTCGATAACATTAACATATGTAAAGCTCCAACCAATCATCTAAATAACCACGAAATACAAACCATATAATCAAAGCTACTGTCTTGATCTTACCTGCAAACCGAAGATGGAGTAATCCAATCTGCTTAAGAAATTAGTTATACAAATAGGAAATAATGAACAAATTAGCAAATTGTTTGCTTAGTTAGAGGTAGCATTATCCCAAGCAAAAACATATATAAATTTGATGATAACTATAAAATTTCACAAACAAAAACATGAATTAGATTTAATATACTTGAACAACTACTAATACTACAAAATGAATCGAGTATGGTATACTAAATCAATGAATGTTTAACAGTTTCATCGACTTCAATTAAAAGACCGAAGAGAAAATAATCTTAGAATTGAAGCTCATGGTGGCCTGAAACCGTGTGACTTTGCCGGAATCTTCGAGTGGCGGTGGCGCGTGAGATACACCGTCACGGTGGACGATCTTAGAAGGAGGGTGGTAGTACATACGAGCAGTTTGAGGGCAGTGGGAATGAAATCTAGCCACCATTCTCACCCTTAAATCCAACATCTCCACATATTTCCTTATTATAAAATATAAATAGATCGTCGGATTCCAAACGGAGCTCAAAGTAGAGATATCGGAAGAGAACGTTGATGTGAGAAAGGGTGTTGGTGTTGTGTGTGGTTTGGTTGGGAAGGAGTGGGGTTTATAATGGATCGGATTCACGATGTTTGACTCAGAAGACGGACCTTTTTCTTCTCTTTCTCATGCTTTTAAGTTTTGACTTTTGATCTCTTACTTTTTTAAGTTTTGAGTAAATTTTGGTTTTGGACCACGTGCTTTGATCCCTTCAATCATTTTAGTCTAAAAATAAATTTTTGTCATATCATACCCTTTGTTTCAATTTTATAATAGTTTTAGTCTTTAATATTAACTAGTTGAAGTCTGCCTCGCGCGCTGCGCGAGTATTTTAAAACCGATAATCACCGGTACAACCCTATTTTCAACCCTTGGCTCAGATCCGGCTTCTCATTATGGCAGCAAACCAAACGTGGTTGCCACGTCAAAACAACGGATTTTTTTTTGAAATCATCACAGCCAACGAATTGAAGCCAACACAATGCAGCACAACGACAAACATAGCTTTGGTTCAGACCTGGTCATTGCTTTTAGCTGCAGACCATCTACCAATGGTTGCCACGCCAGAACAACAACCTGTTTTTTGTTACATCACCACAGCCAACAAATAGCCTAAAATAAAGCAACAATGTGTGATCCAGTGAATCAAAGCCACCAAGATCAGGCAGATTCATGAACACATGGGAAACCCAAATCAACATCAAACATTAAAGGTATGTAAGAATCAAAAAACGGAAACCCTAGATATGGAAAACCCAAATCATCACAGAACCTCGAACTGATGAAATTAAATGTCATACAAGCAATTACCAAACCATTAACACATATAACAGAGAAAGCATTCTATGATTCGTCTTAAAGATCTGAAACGACACCTGAATCACTAAACTACCAGAAGAAATTGCAGACAGCAATCTTTGTTGGGGTGTTGTTTGCTTTTGAAGTACAAATGTTATCCCCTGCACTACACCAAAATAGTTCATGGTCCTTTATTTAAAATAAAAAAAGGGTAACACAACATAAGTATATTTGGCAGATTGGTCTGTTTTTTGTGTCAAAATATATAACTTTTTGGTGCAGTTCAAAATAGGCCACGGTGAGTTGGCCGAAACATTTTTTATCCAAAAAGTTTTGTAATTTTTAACAAAATAGGAAATGTTTGGAATAAATTCATTCAAAGGTCTTATGCATAATATTTGGCCCATTTCTGCCTGTTTGACCCACTTCCTTTTCAGCTAAATTTATTGCATCTGCTGGAACCGTTAGTGCTAAAAATAAACCCAAATCAACACCTCTATAAGCATAAGAAATTGGCTAATACCAAATCAAAGTTACCTTATTTCCTCTTGAGATCCGAAGGTTCCCAGATTCTGACAAATACGTCGTGTCTAACCAACCGTTTGCTTCATCACCCAAGAGTCTAAAAGGAACAGGATACGGGACTTTGAAGGGAAGAAACTTAAGTGAAAACGCTGCTTTATCAAAACGGGAAAGAATCCGTTTCCCATCTTTAATAGTAGCTGCAGCCTGAGTTTACACCATATGTCAAACACAATAATCAAACCTAGCTTAAGTGCAATGGTATACAACGAAATGGATAAACAAAACTCATACCTCTACTTTAAGCTCACCTATCGCATCAGAGAATTTGACGATATTGGACACTCGTGGATCGTTAGTTCTAAGATAAATTTCTTGAAACACACTGAACAAATCAACTCCTACAAATGTTCTCTACAAGAACCATAAAGCTTTTGATTAATACCAAGCTAAACATTCGCATAAAACCTTAGCATAGATAAGTTGAGGTATAACTTGGATAGGGGAGGCGCTTCCAGGTCTTGTTGTGAAGATCAACTGCCATCGGCCCTCTATTAAACTCGAGCTAGTCTGCAGAACTGAGCTCATAATTAATTGGACAAAATAAAAACCTAAAAATCCCTACTTTTCATGTTGATGCCTTATGCGTAACATTTGTTTGAAAAATATTATCTTGTTACAAGTTGCTTCAACAAAAGTTAATATATTTAAGTTTCGTAAACGCTATAATCCGTCTAAAAACAGGTTTAAGGTCCAGGGTTTAGGATCACACACCGGATCAGGGACGCCTTTCGTAGCTTCTAGAACTGCAACAGCTTGTTCAACAGCCTGCATGATCATCAAACTACAGTTGAATTAAACATTCTCAAAGAATTTAGTCATCAATTGATCATCAACCAGTGTCAATTGAACCCATAATCTAAATTTCTTGAAACACACTGAACAAATCAACTCCTACAAATGTTCTCTACAAGAACCATAAAGCTTTTGATTAATACCAAGCTAAACATTCGCATAAACCTTAGCATAGATAAGTTGAGGTATAACTTGGATAGGGGAGGCGCTTCCAGGTCTTGTTGTGAAGATCAACTGCCATCGGCCCTCTATTAAACTCGAGCTAGTCTGCAGAACTGAGCTCATAATTAATTGGACAAAATAAAAACCTAAAAATCCCTACTTTTCATGTTGATGCCTTATGCCTAACATTTGTTTGAAAAATATTATCTTGTTACAAGTTGCTTCAACAAAAGTTAATATATTTAAGTTTCGTAAACGCTATAATCCGTCTAAAAACGGGTTTAAGGTCCAGGGTTTAGGATCACACACCGGATCAGGGACGCCTTTCGCAGCTTCTAGAACTGCAACAGCTTGTTCAACAGCCTGCATGATCATCAAACTAAAGTTGAATTAAACATTCTCAAAGAATTTAGTCATCAATTGATCATCAACCAGTGTCAATTGAACGCATAATCTATCCCCAAACATGTTAAATTGTTCACTTTCATGATGAATTATGCTGTTAATCCCACAATGATTTCAAATTACCTTCAGTTGCTTCATCTTCTCTAAGACCAAGCATTACAGATTCAAGATAAGCTAAACTTACAGCAATAAACCCTCTGTATTCAAACTTAACATGAATTGTATCAGCCAATTGAGCCAATTTCCACCCAACATCCTGCAAATGATCGGTGTCGTCACCGGTCGGAGGTCCGATTCCGGTTAACCGGAACGACGGTGGACCGCCGGGCCGAAGTGCTAAAGTCTGCATCAACGCCGGCCACTGCATACCCTGTTTCATGCTGAAATCGATCACATGAACCTTTTTCTTACCTGCAAAAGCTTCTAATATCGCTTGATTAGCAGTGAAATGGGCGAATTTGAGGTACGGACAAGCTTCATAGAAATGCATCTGAAGAACATCTTGAAACGCCGGCGAATCTTGATGCGATTTAGGGTTCCGCCTGTAGATTCTCCGATCAAGAGCTTCGGCGAAATATCCGGCGACTTTCCCCATCGCTCCGGCCTGAGAAACCGCGAGAATTTGGGCAACGTTTTCACGAGATTAACGTCCTCTTTCTGCACAGCTTCAGCACACGCCATTTGCGTCTGAAGCAAACGGATCCCGTTTTCCTGTGAATCAACGATGACAATCGGGTTCGGATCTTGGCGGCAGCGAGCGGCGGTCAGCGAGCGACGGTGGCGGCAGCAAGCGGCGGTGGCGGCAGCGAGCGGCGGTGGCATCGGCGAGGGTGACGATGGAGCAGAGAAGGCGGTGGGGTGTTGTCCTGTAGCTACTATTCATTTACTATTCACCAAGTTGGTTTTTAAATATATAGGGTAATTCTGTTAGTTTTAACAGTTAAGTATATGGGTATTTTGGTCCTTTTGCATCCAAAAATGGAATCATTTGTTTAATCAAATCAAAACTAAAAATAAATAGTTATATCAACCAAACCTACCCCTCAACCCTGACCAACCGAACACTATCACTGTCGCTCGCCACCAACACTTGCCCCTCTTTGTGGCCTGGTAACCTCAACCAAACACCAGCCCCGTATCGCTGCCAGACCCTCTTCCCCTCATTCATGGATCCATGTAAGGCCCCGTTCCCGGGCACCTCACAGTTGGTCGTCATCACCCATAAAACATACATTTAATATAACTTAATAAAAACCATGCAGCGGAAACTTTGAATTTACTATAAATGCTTTTGCAAAGTAATACAACACCCATTACAAAATATCGTTTGTTTGCATTACAATACAAAAACATTAACAAAAGAATGCCATCCCAAAAGAGCTGAGTAGCCGCCTCGTGCCATCCTCAGCAACACTACCTGCCAACTAGAAAACACATAAAAGTCAGCGTTGCTGAGTGAGTTCTAGTTTTATAATAAAACATACTTTTACTTATTTAAAAGTATCCTTTCGTGCATGCGTTCATACATCATACGTACACAGAGATAATATTCATTATTATCTTCATCATTCGTTATACATCGTTATCTTTAACTTCTCGTATGGATTCTGTCAGGCTTTACCCACTTCATAGCACTTGGCTATGATTACTGTGGTCGAATGACAAGAACCCCGTTCATACTTACTTGCACATTGAAAGGTGAATTGTACCAATACCATATGCTACACCCCGATCGTTATTAGCTACCGGGCTGAAGTCAACATATGAACAACAAAACGTATGCCACGGTACTAGAGGTAAGCGGTAGAGGTACCATGACCATGGTCAATCACAGAGAAGGACCAATCGCGTTATTCAATGCTTGCAAGACATAATTCGTTCGTTTATTAATGCATGTATTCATCATCATTCTTCTTTTCGTTCATTCATTAATACATGCATTCATCATCATGTTCCTCTTTCATTATCTTTCACTTTACGTTACATAATACTTCATTAGTTCATTCTCGTTATTCGTAAAGTTTCGGAAAGATAAGCATACACAATTACAAGGAACATACATACTCATCATACATTCATCATCATACATTCATCATACATACGTAATCATACATAGCATCATCACTCACATTCAATAACGTCCTAGTCAACAGTCAGGTGAAACCCTACTGCACAAACTCCAAGGGAAATATGTTAAAAAGTCTAAGTATTTTGGGCGTATGAGCCCTGTTCTAGGCGTTTCACCACTGTCGGACTTACCAGCCTACACTTAGAAAATTTTTCAACCCTGGGCGTATGAGTACTGCTGGGCGTATGAGCCCTGTGGGACTTTTCACCCTACACTTAGAATAATCATCTGGTCATACGACCACCTTGTTGGGCGTATGAGCACTATTGGACTCTTCACCCTACACTTAGAATAATCATCTGGTCATACGACCACCCTGTTGGGCGTATGAGCACTATTGGACTCTTCACCCTACACTTAGAATAATCACCTGGTCATACGACCACCCTGTTGGGCGTATGAGCACTATTGGACTCTTCAACACACTTAGAAAAATTATTTGGTCATACGACCACCCTGTTGGACGTATTAGCAACCTGGACATGTATCTAATTCATATTCCAAATACCACACATCAAAATGCCTAGTTCTAAGCATGCACACATGGTTTCCAGGCATAAATTTAACATAAACTTAAACCTACGTTCATCCCAAAACATATTCTATAGATGTACACATACACATATTATATGGGTATTATACCCACTTCATAAAAACATACTTACATGTATTTTCCAGCCCCAAAACACTTAAAAACGAGTAAAAAGGGGGTCTAGAAACTCGCCTTTGCAGTCTCTCGGGTATGACTCCTTCAAAACCCGTTTGTTACAAGTTGAACACCTATAAAACCCAATGAACGCACCCGAACACAAAAACACACATATAAGAACATGCATTCTCGGTTTCTTAGCCAAAACACAACTTAAAAACACTAATTATTACCTTGAATCCGATTTCTTCTTCTTTCTCTCTCTAAGAATCGAAGTCCCTGCTGTTTCTCTCTCTAAAAACCGAATGCAAAGAAGTGTGAAGGGGGTTATGGGCGGCCATACCTTCTTTTACACCAACTTTTCAATGATTTTGTCCTTTTGGCACTTTTTACCCCTTAACTTTAAGTTGACTTCCGTTTCTTTCCTTTTTCTTTCTATTTTATTCTTTTATTTGTTTAAAAGAAATTACGGGTGTTACAAGTCCACCCCCCTTATATAGGTTTCGTCCCCGAAACCTGTTATTCCTCAAACAGATGTGGGTAGTGCTGTCTCATTTCTTCTTCAGTCTCCCACGTAGACTCGGATCCCTTCCTGTGCTTCCACTGTACACGCACAAGAGGAACCACTTTATTCCTCAACCTCTTCTCCTTACGATCAATGATTGCCACTGGTTGCTCCACGTAGTTGAGCCGCTCATCCACCTCGATATCCTCCAGTGGTACAACCATGCCTTCATCAGCTAAGCACTTTCTCAGATGAGATACATGGAATGTGGGATGAATTCCACTTAACTCATCTGGCAATTCAAGTCGATAGGCCACCTCTCCTACCCGTGCGATAATTCGGAAAGGTCCTATGTATCTCGGGCTTAGCTTACCTCTTTTCCTGAATCTAATAATTCCTTTCCAAGGTGAGACCTTCAACATAACTCGGTCACCAACCTTGAACTCTATCGGTCTTCGCCTCTTGTCAGCATACGACTTTTGCCAATCTTTCGCCGCCTTCATGAAGGCTTTGATCTTTTCCAGCTTTTCAGTCGTTGCTTCAATTACCTCGACACCTCCCAACTCTTTCTGCCCAATGTCTCCCCAGCACACGGGCGTCCTACATCTCCTACCGTATAGCATCTCGTAAGGTGGCATGCCAATGCTGGCGTGATAACTGTTGTTGTATGAGAATTCCGCTAACGGCAGGTGGTTGTCCCAACTTCCTCCAAAATCGATCACGCATGCCCGAAGCATGTCCTCGAGTGTTTGGATCGCCCTCTCAGACTGACCGTCTGTCTGAGGGTGATATGCTGTACTAATGTGTAGTCTCGTCCCCATTGCATCATGAAATCTTTTCCAAAACTTGGAGGTAAACCGGGTGTCACGATCAGACACAATAGACACCGGTACACCATGACGAGCTACAATTTCTTTGATGAACAGATCCGCCAATCTTTCAGATGAGTACGTTTCGCGGATCGGTAGGAAGTGGGCACTCTCGGTTAATCGGTCAACTATCACCCATATGGCATCATACCCTTTTTGGGTACGTGGTAATTTCGTAATGAAGTCCATGGTGATGTGTTCCCACTTCCACTCGGGTATATCCAACGGTTGGATCTTCCCGTAGGGCTTCTGGTGTTCCGCCTTCACTTGTAAGCAAGTCAAGCACTTACTTACGTACTCCACTACGTCGCGTTTCATACCCGGCCACCAATAGTCTTTCTTCATATCGTGGTACATTTTGGTAGCATCGGGGTGAATGGAGTATCGGGTCTTATGGGCCTCGTCCATAATTCTACCACGTAGATCCCCGTATCGAGGAATCCACATTCGCCCAAATCGGGTCTTAACACCAAGAGTGTTCTCACCCAATTCCGTAACTAGGCCTCTCATCCTTTCGGAGTTAAGACGATCTTCTTTCAAAGCCTCGTCTTGGAACTCCTTAGCCTGTGTCATCACATCGGGGGTCATGATCAGCTGATAAGCCTTCACCCGAATCGGCTCAGGTCGTTCTTTTCGACTAAGGGCATCGGCCACCACGTTGGCCTTGCCCGGATGGTAATGGATTTCGCAATCATAATCCTTTATTAGTTCCAACCATCGTCTCTGCCTCATGTTAAGATCTTTCTGCTCGAAAAAGTACTTCAAGCTTTTGTGGTCGGCGAAGATTGTGCACTTCGTCCCGTATAGAGAGTGCCGCCAAATCTTCAACGCGAAAACCACCGCAGCTAATTCTAGATCGTGTGTGGGATAGTTGGCTTCGTGGATCTTCAGTTGTCGAGAGGCATAGGCGATCACCCTTCCACGTTGCATCAACACGCAACCTAGCCCGGAATAAGATGCATCTGAATAGACCACTAAGTCTTCATTCCCCTCGGGCAAAGTCAAAACAGGAGCTTGTGTTAGTCTTGCCTTCAACTCCTCAAAAGCCGTCTCCTCCTCTCGACCCCACATGAATTTCACGTCCTTACGAGTTAATTTTGTCAAAGGTGAGGCTATCTTTGAAAAGTCTTGAATAAATCTCCTATAATAGCCCGCCAATCCCAAGAAGCTACGAATTTCGGATGGCGTCTTTGGTGATTTCCATTGCATCACAGCCTCAACCTTTGCTGGGTCCACCATAATTCCTTCTGCATTTACCACGTGACCCAGAAATTGCACCTCGCGTAGCCAGAAAGCACATTTGGAGAACTTAGCATACAGTTTCTCCCTTCTCAAAGTCTCCAATACTTCCCGAATGTGACCGGCATGCTCTTCTTCGCTCCTCGAATAAATCAGGATATCATCGATGAACACAATCACTGATTTATCTAACATTGGCCGACACACTCGGTTCATCAGATCCATAAAAGCAGCTGGTGCGTTAGTTAGACCAAATGACTTAACGAGAAACTCATAGTGTCCATAACGCGTACGGAAAGCTGTTTTAGGAATGTCCTGCTCCTTTACCTTCAATTGATGGTAGCCAGATCGAAGATCTATCCTCGAGAACCAACTGGCACCCTGGAGCTTTTCGAACAAGTCATCGATCCTCGGTAACGGATACCGATTCTTTATGGTCAACTTGTTCAATTCACGGTAGTCGATACACATCCTCATGCTACCGTCCTTCTTTTTCACAAATAAGACCGGGGCACCCCAAGGAGAGATACTCGGTCTAATGAAGCCCTTGTCAAGCAACTCCTGCAGTTGCTCCATCAACTCCTTCATCTCCGTAGGAGCTAATCGATACGGTGCCTTGGCGACAGGTTGGGCACCGGGTATCAAGTCAATTTGAAATTCGATTTCACGGTCAGGTGGCAATCCCGATAAGTCTTCCGGGAACACATCTGGAAACTCACACACAACCGGAACGTCGGATAGTTGTGGTGTTGGTGTTTCCACATCCTTCACATAACATAGGTAGGCGTTGCACCCACGCCTCATGCACTTCCCCGCCACCGCCATCGAAATCACCTTCGGAATCATCGTTACCCGATCACCGTATATTGTCACCAGACTCCCGTCAGATGCCGTCAATCTAATCATCTTCTTTCGACATACGATATTCGCTTCATAGGTTGCCAACCAATCCATCCCTAGTACTACATCAAATCCACCTAGAGGCATCACATGCAATCTAGCAGCAAACCTATGACCTTCTAATTCTATGGTACAGTCCTCTATCATATCAGTAACTCTAGTGGACTTACCAATAGCAGTTTTTACATAAAAAGGCTCACTAATGCATTTACTACTAACAGGCAATTTAGCACAGAAAGTAGCAGAAATGAAACTCCTACTAGCACCAGAATCAAATAACACAGAAGCAAGAGTTTGATTTACTAGAAACGTACCTGACACAACGTCGGGGTCCGTCCTAGCCTCTTCCTGCGTCATAGTGAAAGCCCTGGCGCTTGCTCTCGGACCTTCACTTCCCGTCTTCTTTACCCCTGAAGCCTCAGCCCTCGGCTTCTTACAGTCCCTGCTCATATGACCGCCTTCCCCACAGTTAAAACACTTGCCCATCCGGCAATCCTTTGATATATGTCCCGTCTTCCCACACTTAAAGCAGATGTTGGATCCCCATTTGCACTCCCCTGAGTGCTCCCTTCCACACTTACCACACTTCCTCACCCCAGCTCCCGTCACGACCACACGGTGATCATCCGCCCTCGCCTTCTTGTTACTCGTCGAAGTATCACCCCGACCAAATCTCTTCCCCTGCCAGTTCTTCTCTCCACTTCCCTTCTTGCTACCCTCAGCCTTTACCAACGCAGCCCGTTCATCGAATAACCTTCCCGCCAAATCCACTGCCGACCTGAAAGTGCTTGGTCGGGCAGAAATCAAGTGCCAACGAATTTCAGCTGGCAACCCCTGAATATACCGGTTGATCTTTCGAGACACCGGCGTCACCTGCTCCGGCACCAACAGCGCCAACTCGTTAAACTTGGTGGTGTATTGTTGGTGGGTCATCGTCCCCGCCTCCAACTGCAGGAACTCTCTCTCAACTCTATCCATTTCCCGGCGAGGACTGAATTCCTCAATCACCAGCCTTTTTAACTCAGCCCACTTCATCTTCCCTATAGCCCTGCTACCCTCGGCTTGGACTATATTGTTCCACCAGCACAAAGCCGACCCTGTGAAAGAGTGGGTAGCAAACTTCACCTTCTTGTCCTCCTGGCAATCACTAATATCGAGGACAGCTTCCATTTCCATCACCCATTGGTGAGCATCAGTAGCAGTACCAGAACCATCAAAAGTTGGGGGCTTGCACCTCATAAATGCCCCATAGTTACAACCCCGGGCTGTCTCCCGTAACTGTTCTTCTTCCTCTTCCTCTTCATCATCGGATAATACTGTTTCTGCTTCTGTCTGTTGCTGTCCACCTGAGGACCGATTCCTCCCTCGTCTCTCATCCTTACGTACTGCCTTTATCACCTCGGTCACTACAGACGGTAAGATCGTCTGCATGACCTGATGTACTTCCTCAACCACTGCCTCTTTTACCGAGGCTCTCAAATTCGCGCTTTCGTCTGCCTCCTCCTGATGAGGAGTCTCGTTTTCCTCATGAACTACTTTCTCTGTCCTAAGTCTTCCTCGCGTGTTACGCGGTTCATCACCACGTCCACCGCCACGGGAAGCCTTAGATGATCTACCACCGACCATCTTCTATCACACTGAAAGATTTAAACACCGACACGGTCATTCAAGGAAATAGCTCAGTTTATGTCAAGTATAGTAAGTCCCTAATTACAGTGGCCAGTTGTGATTAGCCACTTACTCTACTCTTCGTACCCCAAGCATTACCTGTCCTGACTACATTAGTGTCTAAGTCTAACAGTACACATAAACACATATCATGCGCACGAAATCATGATTAACTTTAATGAAAATACCTGATGGCACGCAACTACTCAGATGGCATTCTATTCCTTTCTGTCCCATTTTCAGTTTAAGTTTAGGTTTATTTTAAAAATTTACCCATTTCACTTAAACTTTGGCTCTGATACCAACTTGTAAGGCCCCGTTCCCGGGCACCTCACAGTTGGTCGTCATCACCCATAAAACATACATTTAATATAACTTAATAAAAACCATGCAGCGGAAACTTTGAATTTACTATAAATGCTTTTGCAAAGTAATACAACACCCATTACAAAATATCGTTTGTTTGCATTACAATACAAAAACATTAACAAAAGAATGCCATCCCAAAAGAGCTGAGTAGCCGCCTCGTGCCATCCTCAGCAACACTACCTGCCAACTGGAAAACACATAAAAGTCAGCGTTGCTGAGTGAGTTCTAGTTTTATAATAAAACATACTTTTACTTATTTAAAAGTATCCTTTCGTGCATGCGTTCATACATCATACGTACACAGAGATAATATTCGTTATTATCTTCATCATTCGTTATACATCGTTATCTTTAACTTCTCGTATGGATTCTGTCAGGCTTTACCCACTTCATAGCACTTGGCTATTATTACTGTGGTCGAATGACAAGAATCCCGTTCATACTTACTTGCACATTGAAAGGTGAATTGTACCAATACCATATGCTACACCCCGATCGTTATTAGCTACCGGGCCGAAGTCAACATATGAACAACAAAACGTATGCCACGGTACTAGAGGTAAGCGGTAGAGGTACCATGACCATGGTCAATCACAGAGAAGGACCAATCGCGTTATTCAATGCTTGCAAGACATAATTCGTTCGTTCATTAATGCATGTATTCATCATCATTCTTCTTTTCGTTCATTCGTTAATACATGCATTCATCATCATGTTCCTCTTTCATTATCTTTCACTTTACGTTACATAATACTTCATTAGTTCATTCTTGTTATTCGTAAAGTTTCGGAAAGATAAGCATACACAATTACAAGGAACATACATACTCATCATACATTCATCATCATACATTCATCATCATACATAGCATCATACATACGTAATCATACATAGCATCATCACTCACATTCAATAACGTTCTAGTCAACAGTCAGGTGAAACCCTACTGCACAAACTCCAAGGGAAATATGTTAAAAAGTCTAAGTATTTTGGGCGTATGAGCCCTGTTCTAGGCGTTTCACCACTGTCGGACTTACCAGCCTACACTTAGAAAATTTTTCAACCCTGGGCGTATGAGTACTGCTGGGCGTATGAGCCCTGTGGGACTTTTCACCCTACACTTAGAATAATCATCTGGTCATACGACCACCCTGTTGGGCGTATGAGCACTATTGGACTCTTCACCCTACACTTAGAATAATCATCTGGTCATACGACCAACCTGTTGGGCGTATGAGCACTATTGGACTCTTCACCCTACACTTAGAATAATCACCTGGTCATACGACCACCCTGTTGGGCGTATGAGCACTATTGGACTCTTCAACACACTTAGAAAAATTAGTTGGTCATACGACCACCCTGTTGGACGTATTAGCAACCTGGACATGTATCTAATTCATATTCCAAATACCACACATTAAAATGCCTAGTTCTAAGCATGCACACATGGTTTCCAGGCATAAATTTAATATAAACTTAAACCTACGTTCATCCCAAAACATATTCTATAGATGTACACATACACATATTATACGGGTATTATACCCACTTCATAAAAACATACTTACATGCATTTTCCAGCTCCAAAACACTTAAAAACGAGTAAAAAGGGGGTCTAGAAACTCACCTTTGCCGTCTCTCGGGTATGACTCCTTCAAAACCCGTTTGTTACAAGTTGAACACCTATAAAACCCAATGAACGCACCCGAACACAAAAACACACATATAAGAACATGCATTCTCGGTTTCTTAGCCAAAACACAACTTAAAAACACTAATTCTTACCTTGAATCCGATTTCTTCTTCTTTCTCTCTCTAAGAATCGAAGTCCCTGCTGTTTCTCTCTCTAAAAACCGAATGCAAAGAAGTGTGAAGGGGGTTATGGGCGGCCATACCTTCTTTTACACCAACTTTTCAATGATTTTGTCCTTTTGGCACTTTTTACCCCTTAACTTTAAGTTGACTTCCGTTTTCTTCCTTTTTCTTTCTATTTTATTCTTTTATTTCTTTAAAAGAAATTACGGGTGTTACAATCCACCATTACCACTTGAAACCTAACCATGTGAACTTGGTCGATCAATAACCACTGCCTATGACCCTTCCTTTGTCTGGTCAACAACCACTACCTGAAAACTCACCACCTGAACTTGACAGAAATTGCGGCGTAGAGAGACAGATCAGGCGATGGTGGTTGGAAAAAATAGAGAAGGATAGAGGGAGATCTAGTGATGGTGGGTGTTAGAAATTGGGAGGGAGAGTGAAAGATCTAGCATTGTAGATGTTCAAAATCAAGAAGGAGAAAGTTAGATGAGTAAGATGACAACGACGATTATGATTGTCTAGGAATGGGTTATCCGACAATGGTGCAAAAGGTGGCCTTATGGTGTTGCAATTAGTATGTATCGATGAATGGAACAACAAGGTCACCGGAGGAGATGGTAGCGGTCGGTTGGTCATGGGAGATTGTGGTGGTCATCTGGTCGCCGGAGATGGCAGTGGTAGCCCAGTCGTTAGAGATGGTGAAGAGATAATGGGTTGAAGAAAAGTGGTGGTTTGACTATTAAATAGTTTACATTTATTTTTACTCTGGTCTTAGATGTAAAATGACCAAAAATCCTAGATTTAACAGAAAAACTAATAGAGTTAATGTCAATGATTAAATTTGTTATAAAAAATAAATCATAGGACATGATATGATGAAAGACTTCTTTTTTAATTGAAATGATTAAATGCCCAAACCACAGGGATCAAAACCAAAATTTACTCTGTATTTTCTTTTTTATCCATTTCATTTGTTCTTGTTTGAATCTTAACTTATAAAATTTTAAAAACGACCTTTGATTTTTTTCTTTTTATGGATTCAACTTTTTATGTAATTTAAGGGGTGGGCCCGCCCACGCCGGAGAGTTGTAGTGGGGGCCGGCACCACTGGCAACACCGCCGCAGGTCCCCCTCGCCACAACTTTTGTCCATTGCACGGCGGGTACACATCGAGCCACACCACCTCACACTCCACTTTTTGACCGTTTCAACAGTCATATATGCGGCCGTTACCCACCCCACCCGTGGTGGTCTTCTCCCTGTCATGTGAGTCACGTGATGGGCTTGAACCCACCGGCTGCCGTGGGAATCTTTTCAAAGATGAAGCTGTCTGGCTAGTGTTATTATAGAACATAAAGCTCCGAATTTAGTGATCTAGGGTCCTGTTTGGTATGATGGAATAAGATAACTTATCTTATTCGTCACGGGTCCGCCGCGTCGCCACGGGTCCGCCGCGTCGCCACGTGTCCGCCGCGTCGCCACGGGTCCGCCGCGTCGCCACGGGTCCGCCGCGTCGCCACGGGTCCGCCGCGTCGCCACGGGTCCGCCGCGTCGCCACGGGTCCGTATATGCATCCATCTATATGTGTTGTTGGATTGTAGAATAATAGTAAAATAGTGTTGACTTTTTTAAAAATGATCGATCCGAACCCATCCTGATCCAAACCCATATTGACCCAAACCCATCCTGACCTTTTTTTTAAATGACCCATCCTAACCCAAACCCATCCTGACCCAAATCCATCCTAACCTAACAAACAACCCAATCCAACCCACCCATTTTGCCACCTCTAAAGATAAGGTATGGAAAGATTCGTTCAAAAAGAGTCAAGTTAGGCATGTTTGGTTGCCTAAATGAATTGAAGAACTCATCCTGGGGTTAATAAAATCACGGTTAAATCATTCCCCCCACCCCTAGGTATTTTTTCATTCCATTCCGTGCCTTCTCTCTCACGAATTTCCCTCCAGCGCTTATATCTTCTGCAATTTTACCTCTATGCGCTTATAAATCAACCGATTCTTGCAATTGCAAACATATACGGTTTCTTGACTTCACATCAGGTGCTTGATTGTTCAATCAACCAACCCATTTACCATTCAAAATTTCAAACTACAGTCGTGTAGTAAAACCCTTTAAGCAACAAAGAAACTAAAAAATTGAAATCACAACCAATGTCATAAAGAACAGGTTGATATTATGGGGGACACGAGCCTCTGTTGTAATTTTTCAAAATACAGGAGGAAAAATTGTAATATTTTAAACTTCGGTGATTGAATTGTAATCGCACTATTAATAATTGGAAACTTATTAATTCTGGTTTTTATTATTTTATTATTTTATTATTTTATTATTTTTTTTGCGAAGGGCAGTAATTCTGGTTTCTTAGGACGGAAAGGTCCAAATAACGCGTTTAATATTCCACTTTGGAGAAGGGAGAACAATCATCATCTCATAAAGACGCACCTTTATTTTAGGGGAATTTTAGGCACATTGTAGAAAATTTAAAAAAAATCGATTCAAACCGTGACATATTGGTCAAATCGTGACATATTGAAGCCTAAAGGTCACGGAAAGGTCACGGTTTGGCCAAACCGTGACATATTGGGCTTCAGAAAAAGTTCTGCACCTTGGGATTGGGTTAATTATTGGGAGTGGGTTTCTTGGTTTTGGTGGTGTATATGTCACGGTTTGACCAAACCGTGACGTATTGGGTGTAATATTTAATTTTTTTAATTTTATTATAATAAAAATATAAGATATTTTGTTCAATTTGTAACTTATAATATTTTTATAGGATTCAAATTTTCTTTTATTAAAATTTTTAGTATTACGTACATATATAACAAACAAACTAACTCTTAAAAACTAACTTATAAACGTCAATTTTTATTAAGTGTATATGAATCGTAGTCCTCAAAAATTGATTTATTCAATAACATAACGTATGATTTGGTTACTAAAGTTTAATTAATTTATGTAAATATTAAGCACAATATTTTAGTTTACTCTAGTTCACAAAAATATGAATTAATGTATTTTATCCTTTTTTTTGAAAGGAATGTATTTTATATTTAAAGAAGTAACTTTTAGTGTATTTTAATTTTCAAGAAATATGAATTAATGTATTTTAGCTTTCAATAAGTAATTTTTAATGTATTTCAATTTTCAAGAAATATAAATTAATGTATTTTAGTTTTTAAGAAATATCTTTTAATGTATTTTAATTCTCAAGAAATATCATTTAATTTATTTCAATACTCAAAAAAATATCTCAAAAATAGCTCAAACCGTGACCTTTTAGCCAAACCGTGACCGTGACCTTTTGATTCAAAAAAATATCTCAAAATGTCACGGTTTGGCCAAACCGTGACATTTTTGGTCCGGTTTCTCCCCAAAGTGTCACGGTTTGGCCAAACCGTGACCTTTTGATCCAGTTTCTCCTCAAAAACACCTGCGGTGTCCCCAGCAGGACCCTTCTTTTATTTAGTTTCTCGTTTATTTATTTAAATAAAGTATTGTTTTTTTAAGAAAAAAAGATAGCTATGACACATGTTTAATTTGAAGTATTCTTCCAACAATAACTAATTTATTTGTACCAAACAAGTTATTGCTACTCGCGCGTTGCTGCAGGATCCTCTCGACATGTTGGGGCAATGAAATTAAACACAGAAATAATCAACATGTTTGCACAATAGTTTTAAACAAACTAGTACATCGAGTTAAGTCAAGTATATACATACATAAGTTACGTTATATATCAAATAATAATATAGATAGAGACAAAAGACAAATACAACATAACATATAATTTATAAGAAAATCTTAAACATTCAAATCTATGCAAATTGTGTATTTACTTATATAATTTATGTGGTTAGTTATAGTTTTTTTAATTTATTTATGAATAACGATTTAGTATCAAGTATTTTTTGAACGAAAAAAGAAAAATAAATCAAGTAAACGTTAGGTAACATAATTATTTTGTTTTTTTGAAAAGTGAAAACATCATTTAATTAAGTTTTCTGTCAATCTTTTAATATAATAAGAAATAAATTTATTAAATATTATTTATTTTTATATGATAAATAAGATCTATCTCTCTTTCTCTCTCTCTCACACACCTTCCCCTCCCCCACACCCCACCACATACCCCTGCTCTCTCTCTTTGTGTTTCAGCCTTTATTCCATCTTCTTCCAAACCAATGATGATGGCTGTCGTCGGAGTTGGAGGTTTGTCGCAGTCTGATGATCAATAGTCTTTTTAATATGAACCAAATACATCAAGATCCACTGTCACCATCTAAATCTAGATTGTAGTGAGTGACCGGAGTACCTACGCGACTCCTACAAAATGAACCATTTTTTTAGTTTCATCTTCTTTTCAAAATCATTATGAAAATCAGTTTTTTAAAAAGATAAAATAAACACAAACCTTTAGAGATCCAGGGTGGCAGAAAGCGATGAGGATGGCGGTGTCGGAGATAATGGTCATGGTCATCACTAAGACGATCCCTTTTAGTTGTCATGGTTGATCTTCATCGCGTGACCACCATAGCCGCCAGAGAAATATAGTGGAAAGATGTCGGTCCTTCCTCCTCTCTATCTTTCTCTCGGCATCCCCTTCTCTCTTTCGTCTATTTCTTTCTTCTCTAAATATGAATACAGTGGGTTTCGAGCTATTGCCATTGTTGCTCCTCAATGATGCACAACCAATTGTTGATAATACCCAAATTGAAAGCCTAAAATCAAAGAAAGCATGCCTGATGATGACAATTGGAAGATATGAAAAAGCAATTTAAAGAACATGCATCAAGCAAAGACGGAGCCAGTGATGTGATTGGTGAGGTCCTTGGCCGTTGATGAAACAACGCCGTTGATCTGCATCTCCTCTTTCTCTCTCAGTCCGCTTTTTTGTACTTTGTCTAAATAGGAGGCACGTGGTAGAGGTAAAACTGGAAACCATACACGTGTATATATAGAAAGCAACATGTCATTGTTAAAAGAAGAGCCTGAATGTATAAAAACAAAAGATCTGTGGCAAAAACATAAATATTGTTTCTTTCATGTAGGCACCGACCAATGTGCATAATATATATTATAATATATTTTATTAAAATAATAATTTCATGTATCCCCTCAATACTTTAATATATTAAAATTATATTTACTCAAAAATATCATTAAGGTTATAGTTATGGTTAGTAAGTGTAAAAAAATGTATTCTGATATAGGTAATAATGTTTTCACTTTTCATACTTACTAAAAAGTGTAATAGGTTAGTAAGTATGACTTACATTTTAATTAAACCATCAATTACTAAATGTTTGGTCTTGTCATGGAACACATGCTTCAACAAAATAAGTATTGCAGCTTTGTTATCACTTAAACAAACTAACAGGTAACTTTTGAGGCACATTAAAATCAGTAAGTAATTCTGATAACCAAATTACTGATAACCAAATTATTTCGCAACGAGCAGCGCTAATTAGGGATTTTCGAATTTGGATATCCGAAAATTTCGGATATCTGAAAATTTCGGATAGTGAAATTCACTATCCGAAATTAGAGATAGTGCATCAAGTTCTTCGCAACTACTCACTAAATTTTTCATTCTAACCCGGATATCCGAAATTGGATATCCGAAATTTCAGATTTCGGATATCCGTTCGGATATCCGAATTCACAAAAAAGTTGAATTATTTAAAAACTTTTATAAGAATATAATGATATTGAAATTATTATCGGATATCCGAAGTTTTTTATTAAAATATACGAAATATGTAAAAATACCCAAAATATTTTTCGGATATTTCGGATATCCGAAATATCCGAAAATTCTCAAAATCACTATCCAAAACCGAATCCGAAATTTCGGATCTAAAGTTCGGTATCCGAATTTCGGATTTTCGGATATTTCAGATCCGTTTTCGGATTAGGATATTTCTTAACACCACTAACTGTAATGGCTCGAAACTCAATCTCAGCAAATGTACGAGACACTGTAGCTTACTTTTCACTCTTTCAAGTTATCAAAGAATTTTCTAGAAATATACAAAACCCAAACGCACAACACCTAGTTAATAAACACCCACCCAATTAGAGTGAACCAAACAAATTATTCCAAAACGACGAGATTTGCTAAAAGGATTCCCTCTACCAGAGGACATTTTCAAGTAACACAATAACCTCATAGACTCATAGTGATATTTTAATGTCACTTTAAGGGACAATGTATAGACTAAGAGAATCTACTATGTATGTGATATCAGGACGTGTAAGGGTTAAATATATTAACTTCGCAATTAGTTTTTGATACTCCTTCATACTATTTGGAATGTTATCATATGGAGTAACAGAATTTTAAGGTCTGTAACTGATATATCCAGTTCCATCAAAATTAAAACAGATTTCACCCCTAACAATCCAAAATCAAACAAAAGATCTAGACCATATTTACGTTGTGACAACGCTAAAGATGATCAAACACTTTAATTCCTAAAAAAGTACTTTGATTTTTCAAGATCTTTTATAAAGAACTTAGAAAAGCCTAGTCTTAACTTCATCAGTTTCCACTTTGGTCAAAACTATAATGTCGATGCAAACAAGTAATCCGCACACAGTCTAAACCACAACCCTAATAAAAAATAATAATGATCACTCTTACTCAAGATAAACTCTAACTAAAAGAGTATTTGTAAATTTCTCATTCCATTGTCATGGAACCTGATTAAGTTCATATATGGACTTTAACCAGTTTACATACTCTTGTATCTACTCTAACAAGTCTGTAAGAAAAATATTATTTGTTTTTAACTTCTGCAAACTGTTAAAATAAACTGGTGGTGTGGTGGTGGTGGACGGTGGTGGTGGTGGTGGTCGTGGACGTTGGTTGTGAACGATGGTGGTGGTCGTGGACAGTGGGTGGTGGTGGGTGGTGGTGTTTTACCTTTTGCAGACCTTAGAAGATATTACTTAGAAGATATTATTTTGTATTCTATTTTGTAAACCCACTTACACCTAACTTGTTTTTTGTGTTTGACATTTGGGAAGATTAAAAAAATCCAAGTACCATTATAAGTAACGCTTTCATCTCCTCATTTGTTGCACTCACCCAATTCTGGTTTAAACTAGCTTCACTAAAATTTTAGGTTTAACAAGCCTATTTACAGAAGTTGCCAAATAGAAGTTCTCAAATGACAGATTAGCATATATAACTACCTTTTCTACAACACATCCAACCCTTCCTTCTATCACATAATCCTAAATGTTTCAGGTTCTAGCACATTTCTAGACGACCTCCTAAGTGTACCGTTGTCAACATTTATGGCTAGATATTTCCCTCAGAACGAGATCTGTCATCTTTAGGAGTTGCATCGTCATCATCGTTACATGTAACACCTTCGGAACCAATTTGTATATACTCAATAGTGGTGTTTCTATGTGAAAATTCTGGCAATTGTTATATGCTATCTAAAACGTCATCAGAACAACCAACACTAGTGTTGTTAGGCTCCGGCCTTATCATCACTTGGATATTTGGCTAGCCTTATATTTTCACTTTGGCAACAAAAATCAAACAACAACTTGTTTAACTGTTTTTCTTTTTTTTTAAAATCTTTATAAAGTTTAAAAGGAGACACTGTGATGCGGGCCCAAGTGTTGAGATGCGGGCCCAAGTGTTGAAGAGCGGGCCTTACTCTTTTTGGAGGTCCAAGACCGCGCTTCACGAAAATTGGCCTAACCTGGGTTGTGAGCCTCTTTTTCTGACGTGCTACCAGTCAAAACGACCGCAGAAGCGAGGGCCACGTTATGGTAACCGCCGTAGGCGGGTTATCCTGTTAATTTTCTGAAATAAGGCCTCTAAATGGGCTTTTGGGCCACTTTTATGTTTTTTCTAGTTTCCGAGTTTGTTTTGGGCTTTTGTTTGGGCCTAGGGTTGCTTGTTTTAGGCCCATCCCGTATGTTTGTTTTCTTATTTAAGTTCAGTTCTTGTAATATAGAGGGACATTTGACATTATTGAGAATTAAGAATTCAGTCTTTTCAAATTCGTGACTTTTGAGTCGAATTTGGGGGTTTCGGTGAAGAACTTCACGGGTATTCGTAGAATCAACGTGATAGTACTTCGGTTTGTTCCGTGCGCTACATCACACTGTTTCATAAAACCTAACATGTCTAGAGTATAACACAATATGTTTTACGATCTCCCACAATTTATACCCTTTCTTTTCGTTTGAATAGCTAGTAATAACACACTTTATAGCTCTAGAATCAAATTTGTTTGTTAAATTTAAACTAGTCGCAAAAACAAAGGCAACAAAATTATGTAAATGCATTTAAGGAGACTTTTCGTGACGTAGTAACTCATTAGAAGACTTCTCTAGTAACACCAAACATGATGTTCTGTTAATAGGATATCTGGTGGTAAGCACGCATTCGATCCACATATAAATAGACTACTACCCCTAATCAACATATCATGTGAAATCATCTTCAAAATCCTGTAAACAAAACTAAAATCACATGATTGAACCCGACTCAAGCCGGACCAAAAATTTTGTATATAGTCAATGTGATATGCATAATGCATCCAAACACCAAACACGACTTAAAACAACAGCATTGATCGTGTAAGTACTAAGTAGCAGAAACAACCAATTTATAATTCGATAATTAGGGTCATTCAAGGGAGGATGGGCCACTCCTCTAAACTAACCTGCACTACCCTGGAATCCACCAATCACGCACTGGCACATCACAAGTACCCAGAACTACCCTGAAACATCAAAAAGCTAGAAATGCTATCCTGAACTACCCTGTAACTTTTCTTTTAATATTAAAATAATTCAAAAGATAATTCACTTTTATTAGAAAATAATAATTACAATAATTAAAAATAAAGCATTACGTATTTAAAAATAAAAGATTACATAATTAAAAATAAAATAGCACATAATTAAAACTAAAACATTACAAATATTAAATTAACCTATTCCTCGTCCGAATCGAGGTACTGTAGATCTAAACTTGAAAGATGTTCGACAAGATCATATCGAAGTCGGAAATGTGTATCTTGATCACGTATTTCTGAAAGAGCGTTGCCGTCAAAAACCGGTTGGACCGGAGGGTCCATTATGTATACCGGTGATATCGCTCTTCCTTCATCCTTTAGGATCATGTTGTGCAATATCATGCACCCATAAACGACGCTCCTATTCTTGTCAACGGTCATAGCCCACATCGGTCGCCTAAGTATGTCCCATTTTCCTTTTAGCGCACAGAAAGCTCTTTTAACATCTTTCCTAGCCGACTCTTGATCTTTCTTGAATAGCCCGAAAGCTCTTTCAACATCTTTCCTAAGTATGCCCCATTTTCCTTGGGTGCGGTACCATTCCTTTCAGGTACAAATAATTGCGGATTGATTGAGAATGTTGATGTCGTTGTTTGACCAGGACGGGCCGCAAAAACCATGCCAAAACCATATATCATATGAAGCCACCGCTTCGAGTATGACTGTCGGATATTGGTGATCACCTCTCATATATTGGCTACGCAACTCGGTCGGACACATCCTTCAAACAAAATGTGTACTATCTATACTCCCAAGCATACCAGGAATATGATGCTTATCCTCGTGTGACTGGTACAAAAGTGCAATATCGTGGCTTGTAGGCCTATGAAGGAACTCTCTACCATATAACTTGATAATCGCATTATAAAAAAATTGTAGACACTCACGCGAAGTGCGAGCAGACATACATAAATACTCATCATACTCGTCTGGGGTGTTACATGTTGCGAGTTGTCTGACCACCGGTGTGCATTTTTGTAGCGGGGTGAAACTTTTTTTGTACCTCCCGTCAAGCCCGTCCTGGAACCATTCTTCATTTGATTCAACATCACCGACTATTTTTAAGAATAAACGTTTCGACATACGATACCTTACTCGAAACATTTGTTCATCTTATTTCGAATCATCAACGAAATAGTCGTTCATAAGTAGCTCATGACCCGTTACATGATCACGTGGAACATATCTTTTTTAGAAGAACTACTCGCCGTATCCTCCAGCGATTTTTCGACAAGATTTTTCATAAATCATAAACTGCTATCATCTGAATCTGTTTCGCTTTCGGGAATGTACAATTCTGGATACTCGTCAGACATGGATGATGGTGTTTGTGTAATTATTGTGTTTGTATGATTTTGTTTGAGTTTGTGTAGGTAATATTGTGTATGTGTGTGAGTATTTATAGTGTAAAAATATTTTTTTTTACTTTAAGCCGCGCCTAACGGTTGGCTATATAGCCGTTACACGTCGGGTAGACATCGGCGAGTGTAACCCGAGAAGATGAACCCGGGTGACTACCCGAGGGGTGGCGGCGGTGTTACCGCCCGGGTACGACCCTATCCGAGCCCCCTTCGGGCAGCGCCCCGTCCTCCCTTTAAAACAGATGGTCCTTGTGATTTACTAGATGATGATTTAGACACACATTGAGATGCAAATTAATTTCCTTAAAAGTTCATAACTATTTTTGGCCGTTCTTCCACCTGCTGTTTACACTTGTTGCAATTGAAGATATTGTCAACACAAATCGATCTGATGACAAAAAGAAAATTGAAATTCGTATACTTGAACAACTACTAATACTACAAAAAGAATCGAGTATGCGTATAATAAAATAAATGAATGTTTAACAATCTCTCTCATCCACTTTAATTAAAAAACCGAAGAGAAAATGATCTCTCTAGAATTGAAGCTCATGGTGGCCTGAAACCGTCTGAGTTTGCCGGAATCTTCGAGAGGCGGCGGCGCGTGAGATCCACCGTCACCGTGGACGATGTTAGAAGGAGGGTGGTAGTACATACGAGCAGTTTGAGGGCAGTGAGAGTGAAATCTAGCCACCATTCTCACCCCTAAATCCAACATCTCCACGTATTTCCCCATTTTAATAATTATCAACACCAGATCACTGAATTCCCTCAAAGATACACGTTGAATTGAGTATAAGGATGATGAAAAGGATATCGGATTGCCTGAAAGATGAAATCGGAATAGCAATTTGATCGGTGTGGGTGTTGAATTGTGGTTTGTGATATTGTTTGGAAAGGTTAGGGTTTATAAAGGATCGGATCCACACTGTTTGACTATGAAGTTGGACCTTTCGCCTCTGTTTCATATACTTTTGAATTTTGAACTTTTGACCAATGTTGTTAGGACCGGATCGGACCGGCCGGTCCGACCGGTTCGACCGGGATTCGGAGGTCTGTCCGGTCCGGTCGAGGGTGGTTCGTTTTTGGAGCGTTGAACCGGCCGGTTCGAACCGAGTCGGCGGTTGGACCGGCCAACCGGCTCGGGTCCGACCGGATTTTGAATTTTTTTTTTTTTGATTTTAGTGGGTAAAAACGGGGTGTTAAACCATAAATTAGTACTTTGTATATACAAATATAGTTAAGTTTTATATATAACTATAAAATATATGTATAAATCATATATAAATTACTTATATTTAATTACATATATAAATATAATTAAAATATAGTTAAATCCGGTCCATCCGGTCCGACCGGTCCGACCGGTCCGACCACCAAACCAATAAGCCGTCCGGTTCGACGTCCGATCCGGTTCTGAGAACATTGCTTTTGACCCCTTCTTTTTTATTTTATTTATTTATTTATTTTAAGTCTTGTTTGAATCTTAGCCTTGGAAATTTAAAGTAAACAAAATAACCTTCGGCTTTATTTTATCATAAGTATTATGGATTAGATTTTTTTCCCTAAGAGCACATTTCATACACTTGAATAGTTGAACATCATCTACTTTTTGCGTGTCATGATTTTTATAGGGGGCAAACATTAGATTATTAGGTTATTGGTATAATGAATTATAATTAGCGTTATTGGATTTTAATAATCACAACTTTTATTTATTAGGTAGGATTAATCCCCCTCAACATATATTTACAAACGCTTTCAACTTAAATTTATTTTTTATTTCAACGATCTCTTAATAACTGAAAGTTAACATCGTTAGTTATTTGATGACGCGGATTGTTTATATTACCAAAACACTTGAAAGTTAACATCGTTAGTTATTTGATGACGCGGATTGTTTATATTACCAAAACACTAAGTGGAAAGTTGATATCAACTATTTGGTCCGTCAATATGAAACTTCTGCACCCTAAATCCCGTCAATCTCCATCTCCTGATCAGAACCATTTGACTCGTCAGAGGTAGATTTCAGGTAACAATAGAGGCTAGACAGGAAAAAACGGACCTGATGAAGGCTACGCGACAACGAAGTTGAAAAATGGCTCAAAGTTGGACTCATTTCATAATAAAACTAACGGGGGTTAATTCTCAGTTAGTAAGAAATCATTGTAGGAAAATAAGTTTAAAGTAGAAAATGTCTACATATATTTTCTGAGTTGAGATTAATCCCGACCAATAAATAAAACATGAGATTATTAAAATCCAATAACTATTATAATTAAAGAATAGATGCGTGTCTATAAGGGTATATAAGGGTCAAATAAGTATTTTATAGTATACATACCCTAAAGTATATACAAACTATTAAATAATAATAACAAATAATCTAAGCATTTGGTGATGGTCATAGGTTGGAGGAGACTTAAGCATCCGAGAAGGTTGCCATCCATTAAACTGAGAAATGACAACAATTATTACTAGTAGTGTAATTTAAAAGTCAGTTGGTCATTCATAACATAGTTTGACCGGTCGAATCCAGATGCTTTATATATTTGATTTATAGACCATGAATATATAGAGTTAGTGATTCGTATAATGAATGTGTTTCGTAAAGTTCAAGAATGAAAAATGAAAACCATTTGAGTAACTACAAAACTTAAACTTTGATCAACATATATTATTATGAAGATTAATAAAATGCTAATGTTGCTTTTGTTATGGTAAGTCATGTTGTGTACATATCATTCTAGAGCATATAACTCCGGATTTATTGATTGAGAAGTTATCATTCAACCAACAAAGAAACTAAAAGTTTTTAAATCACAACTCGAATCTTAAAACCCTCGAGGACAATGAACTTATAAATTTTCAGATCACAACAAGTGTGATAAAAAAAGAAGGTTGATTTCATTGGAAACATGTACCTTTGTTGTAATTTTTCTAAATATATGATAGCGAATTGTAAAATAATAAACTTTGATGACTGAATTGTAATTTGTATTGGCACTAGTTGGAAACTTTGAAATTAGTGTTTAATAATTCTGGTTTCTTGCGAAGGAAAGTTCTAAATAACGCGTCCAATGTTCCACTCTGGAGAATGGGGACAATCATCATTTCATAAATACCTTGCTCCCTCCAAAATGAGACTGGTTATTGAAACACTTTCTAATTATAAATTAACGTCTATTACTATACGGGTTGTATAACATTATACCCGTTATATATGTGGTCGTATAGCCATTTGTATTTTTCTTTGTAGTCAATGTTGTAATTTGTTATACGCGTTGTATAGCACTATCTATGTCGTATAAGGGGTCGTATAGTGCTATACGCGACGTATATCCCTCTGACAACCTCCATTGAATTTTTATCGTTTTCAATGTCTTTGACCCAATTCGTCACGTATAGTGCTATACGAGACGTATATGGGGGTATCGATTATTTATTTATTTTTTTGTTTCTTATCTATGCAAAGTGTATATTTATGCTAGCCCCTCTTCGTAATAAAATTCCATCATTCAAAGAAAAAGTAAAGTGTATATTTTAAAAAATATATAGTTGTGACACATGTTTAATTTAAAGCAATTTTAGAGCGATAACAAAAAAATTATATTTTAATATTCCAAATTTTTGATTATTGGACCATATTAATCCCAGCTAACAATTTGACAAGTACCAATCGTAATTTTCGTTTTTGTTACTAATAAAAGTCACGGTCTAACTGCTCATTAACCCCGTTAGTTTTTTATGATGTATCATGTGTCATGGCTCGTGATGTGACGTATAACATAATTATAATTTAAAATATAAATATATTATTCAACTTTTTTTATGAAAAATCATTTTTTGAATTTATTCAATATAACACTTTTGTCAATAGTTGAGTAGCTTGGAGACAGAGACGTTAAATTTAGTGATGTATTTATATTTTAATTATGTAATATGACACGTAGCATGACACATCATGAACATCACATGCCACGTCATAAAAAACGAAGTTAACAAAGATTAGACTGAGACTGTTAGAAAATTATGATTAATACTAGTTGAATTGTTAGTTGTGATTAATATTAGTCAAAAAATCAATAGTTTTGATTATTAAAATCTAAAATTCAATATTTTGTTGTAACACATGATGATTCCACTCTCACACCCATTAAGAGGATGTAATTGACTAGCGAGTGTACCCCCTTTATAATTGAAATGTGAAAAACTAAAAAGACGATGAGGTAAAATATGATTTAAGTCATTTTGTTTGTGGTGAAATGGAAATTAGAAAAAAATCATAGCTACACGCCTATTGTTTCACTCACGCCCATAAGGGCCACGCAGTCGTAAGTAGTTGAGATGACACTCACGCATATAACACATAGTCTAATATCTTTTTTTTAACGACAAACTAATAATTTTTAAGCCCGGTCACCCTAATAAACCCATTGGCGAAAAGTCACCCACGCCCGCGAATACAAACATCGCTGGTTACCTGGCTCGCCCATCATTCCAAGGAAAACCCACCACCCAAAGGCCCACTGTGATAAAACCATTGACCCACTTGGAACATATTGCATCTAGTGAGTCTCCAACCTATTACATTTACTTTGAAAAGTCATAGGATGCCTCATCCTAAACTAATTGATCTAGGAGTCATTAGCAACAAAGTCTAATATCATATATAACATTTCATAAATTATAAAATTTATAACTTTTATGGGAGCTTTCCTCTAAAAAGTTGTGTCATTTATGATTTGGTTTGAAAAACATAAGGCATATAACGGTGTCGATTCATTCCCCGTTTGACTTGGATGTTGCAACCTTTCAACCTTTCTCCTCGTCCCCCCTACTTTGACCTGCTCTTTCATTTGCATTTACTCATTTAGACTTTTATTATCTATCATTTCATGTAAACTTTTATTATCTATCATTTCATTTAGACTTTTTTTTTAAAAGATCAACAAATATTATTCCATCAGGATTAGCAGGATGCTAATCAACATACAGTAGACCAATGTTTAAGAGACATTACATCAGTTTTACATTAATTAGTGACTAATCTATCAATGTTAAAAGAGATCCATGATGACCACTCCAAACCCTCCATTTTAGCACGATTTGTGATCCATATATAACTGCGATTCTTCACCTCGTTTAGACATTTTGGAACCTGGATCGTTGCACCTTTGAACACCGTGTCACTCCGACATTTCCAAATACACCATAAGGTTACTAATATAACACCATATAAGGTCTTTAGAGATTGCTTTGATCTTTTGATTCTCCTCGGAGCCTCCAAGATGTCCTTGACCTCAAAAGCTATTATTGGGGGGATTTTGACCCAATCCACAATTACGAGCCAAATGAGCTGCGTAAACCCACAGGCAACCAGAAGGTGGTCCGTAGTTTCCTCATACTCACCACACATAGGGCATAAAGTAGACCCCATATGAACATTCCTTTTCACCAATGCGACCCTTGTTGGTAATCTACCCATGCTAGCTCGCAGGATAAGACGCCAACTTTCTTGGGGACCCAATTATTCCAAATAAACTTATGAAACGGACCCGACAATCTCGAGGATAAAATGCTATCTTTGACACTACTAACCGAGAATAACTTTGAACCATCAATCAACCACTCCCATCTATCCTTGACCGAGGATAAAGGTGGGATACTCACCGATTCTTCAAGCTTCTTTAGCTGGTGATAGTTCTTGCGTTGAGCAAGGGATTCTACTCCACGACCAATTCCAAAAGCGAGACCCATCATTACAAGCGATCCGATCCGTTACAGAACAATTTTTTCGAGTTTCAATCAGAAACAAGTCTGGGTATAGTTGTGCAAATGTCATTGAGCCATTCCAAAGATCTATCCAGAATCTAATTGTATTCCCACGGCCAACATGACCTTTTATAATACATGGTAAGTCCACTCCAACATCAACTAACATATTGTTTGATTTCAGGATGGATTTCCAAGGGCCGGCAACGGAAAGCTTTGTCGGTATGAAGTTCCATGATCTTGACGAATGGTGAATATGCCAAACAATTTGCCTCCATAAGTTGGTTTGCTCTATCTTGAACCTCCACCACCATTTTGCGAGCAGTGCCATTTTATATCCCTTAGGAAACCGAGGCCAACACCCCTGGACTCGACCGGAGAGCATACCTTTTCCCATGCAACCCAAGCAATCTTCGTCTTATCTTCCGTACCACCCTAAAAGAAAGATCTACGCATCTGCTCCAACTCGTCTATCATCGATTGCGGGGCCCCATATAACGAGAAATAATATGTAGGCAAAGCGTTTAAGACAGACTTTATGATGGTTATTCTTCCACCGAAAGAAAGGGTTTTAGCTTTCCAAATGGCAAGCCTCTTTCTGAACACCTCTAAGATCGGATCCCAGTTCTTGCGGAGATTCATGTTTGCGCCTACCTGTAGCCCAAGAAATTTAAATGACATGCAACCTTTAACACAAGTGAGTAAATCCGCCATATCCTGTACCTCGACATCACTAACTCCGACCCCATACACACTACATTTATCCTAGTTGACTTTTAGACTCGAGACCAAATAGAAACAACGTAATAACCTTTTAATGTTGATGGCATTCGCCATCGACCATTCCCCCACAAAAACAAGATCATCCGCATATATTAGATGAGAGAGGTTACAGTTAGAAGCATTCCACGATATTCCTCGGAATAAATTCTGGTTGCACGCCTACTTCATGAAACACGATAGAGCCTCCATGGCTAAGACAAATAACAAAGGAGACAGAGGATCTCCCTGCCTCAATCCATGAGTGCATCTGAACTCCACAGACGGGTGACCCGTTAAGTAGGACAGAGGCCCTTGCCGACCTAATCACGACCATTACCCACCTTCGCCACATGCATGGAAAGCTCATTTCAAACATAACCTTGTCGATAAATTCCCAGCTGAGAAAGCCGAAAGCTTTGTTGAGATCAACCTTGAAGATCATACCCTTTCTTTTAGATTGCTTCAACCATCCCACAAACTCGTTTAAAATTACCGGACCATCCGTAATATTCCTTCCCGCAATAAAAGCAGTTTGAGAAGGAGAGATTACCTTCCGAACTACTATCTTCAACCTGTTTGCCAATATTTTGGAGACAACCTTATTGATGCAACCGATTAAACTAATTGGTCTGAAATCCCCAAACCCCGTGGGATCACTATTTTTCAGGATAAGAGCAATAAAAGAGGACATGCAACCGGGGTTCAGATCAGCATGGTGGTAAAACTCATCCATAAGTTCAAGAAATCTTTGGTGGAATAAAGGACATAATGCTTTCAGAAACCCGAAATTAAATCCGTTCGGACCAGGTGCCCGGTCACTATCATAATCTCAAACTGCCAATTTTACTTCTTCCTTAGAAACAGTTGCACCACCATGTAGCATCCATCTGAGAAACATGAGCGATGGCCGGACATGTGAACAAAGGCCTGGATGGCATCGACTCCGAGAACTTTGATTCAAAAAAATCCACAGCTTTATCCTTTATAATTACGGGATTGTCAACCCATGTGTCGTCTACTAAAATCCCATACAGCTTGTTACTCGAAATGTTCGCGTTAATGACCTTATGAAAATATTAAGAGTTCTCGTCACTATCGATAGCCCATTTGATATGCGATTTCTGTTGCAAATCCCGAATTTTCATGAAATCATAATCACCGACAAATTTTTACATTCCATTCTAGTAGCCAACTCCTCATCAGTTAAGTTTCTATCTTCGGCCAACAATTCCAACTTCTCAAGGGTTTCGATCTTCTTCTTATATATCTCCTCCGTCTCTGCTTTTTCTGTAGAAACCCACAGTTTAATCTTGTTTTTAATAAACTTTAGAAAAGTGTACATGGTTAAGTCTGCGGGACCATTGAAAGTAAAAGATTGACCAGAATCCATCACAAACTCCTTGAAGCCCGGCATATCCAACCAGGAACTAAAGAAGCAAAAAGGACAATGACCAAAATCAGACTCCCCACAGATAATAATACCGGACAATGATCCGAATAATTCCTTGAAATAGCAACTACCGACGTAAGAGGCCATGTATTTTGAAACTCCCAGCAAACCAAAATTCTATCAAGTTTACTTAAACACTAACCGTTATCGGACATATACGTGTATTTGTGCCCCCATATTATACTCCATCAGATTCGCATCATATATGAATTTATTAAAGGCTATGGCATGGGAACTAATAAATGTCAAATTTAGTCTTTCCGAAGGGTCCTACACATCGTTGAAATCCCCCACCATAATCCACATACCATTCGAATTAATCTTTATGTCTTCTACCAATCGGATCGTTTGGAGCATGTATATTCGCCACATTCAATCTATTATTTGTCTGTATGATGTCACCAGAAATTATAAGACAATGTCGTAGCTTTATGGAGGTCAACATCCTAAAAATTGTAGGGTCCCGTAAACATAACAGTCCCCCCGACTGGCCAACCGCAAATACTTGTTCATACTCAAATATGTACCTTCCCCAAAACAAACTTACATTGAAACAAGATTCCTTATCCAGTTTAGATTATTGAATTGCTAAGAACTGTATATTGTGACTTGTTTTAATCCCTCGAATCCACCCCGGTTTACGAGGGTCCCGCACACCACGTATGTTAACTGAAAGACAATTCATTAGGGAGCCTGGTTGACACCTTCACCATTAACCAGAGCGCTCACATGCTCTTCGAAACCATCCAAATTTACCCTAATTTTTGAGCCAAACTTTAGAGTTTCCCATACTTCTGGTTGATTACCTGACTACGGACTTAAATCCAATCCATCTATATGCGCATCGTCTGTCGTTGTCGTGGCCACGCCATCCTGCACCGCCGAAACTTCTTCGACATCCATTCCCCCTTGGGGATCGTCATCATCGAAGATAATGGACTGTGAAACATTCTCGTGTGGCGAGGAGTTCAGGTCCGGAAAGTGTGAGTGGAGGAACGGTTTGTTTAGGGGCCCCTGCATGGATCTAATAGACGGTGGGCTTCTTTATTACGACCTCGCTTCATCCCACTTCTTGCATTAGGCCCGATTATAGTAGATGGGCTTGGATTCACAATCGGCCCAGATCCCATTACCGCACCATTGTGAAACTCCGATAAGTTAGATTCTGTGGCCCCACCATTCGTATCTATAGCAACATCGGATGCATTGTATTCTCTATGTTCAATTATTACATTCACCCTTTGAGGCGTCTCATGCATCGTCCCAATATTCACATTTTCCCCATGCGCCACCTTTTCATTATCCAAACTGACCGGAGACCTTTGGGCTTCTCCGGCATGCTCTGACTGGATCCCAACCGGAGAGCAATGGAGTTCGCATGCTACATCTTGTACCGTCAGTTCATCCCGTATTTCCCCCTCTTCCAAGTCATCAACACCACATCTTTCCCCGGGAGTGGAAGATGCAAATTCCAACAATGATTTCCATTGCACAAGTTCCTTGAACACATGCACAGGATAGGACTTCCGGTTCTAGAATACATCTATAGTACCATCAACTTTGCTCATGGAGGTTGTGTGAATGACACAGAAACTGTTGGAATTATCACTGGTGGTCCACGAGAAGTCAGAAGGGCCAATCACACGAACAAAACAGGACCCGATCTGATCGCAGATTGTATTATCTCGTAATAAAATAGGAACACCGATAATTCTGTGGCCCACCACACTGCCATTAGGCACATCCTCCCTATTCTACACAACAACTCGCTCCCAGTCCTTCATCCATACCTCCGATTTTTTTAAGACAAAGTCCTGTGCGACACATCTTGTTTTGAAGATTATTAAGACACTTAAGCCACCCACGTAGGACACCCCTATGTCAGTGAACCCAGCGGATATAACCATGTTTTTGAAATTTTTCAGGCCTTCCATACTTTTGGCAGTTCCCCAAACAGCCCTTCCGCGCCACTAACGGACGAAAGCAGCCCCACCCCCATCAACTGAAATAGACTTCTTGACGTTATTGATACCTTTGTTTTGAACCACATCACTGAATGACAAACCGTCAGACCTTCTGACAGTAGGCCGATGATAACCATTCTGATTGTCTTGCATTTCAACCGGGACTTCTTGTCTAGGCCGCCAGTTCTGCCTACCGCTTGTCATGAATACTTTTTCGAACGGTTTGTGGTTTTTATCAAACTTTGCAAGTGAAACTACCAGCTTTTCTTCGAAGAGCTTAACGGTGTTCATCACCTCCAAGACCGATGGGATATCCGTAATGTCCACCATTCTGACAAATCCAAATACATTTCCCCTAGCATCTCTTTTCTTTACAACATAAACATCGGATACTACACAAAAGGGTTGGAAGGACTTCCATAGTATTGAACTAGTAGCCCGTTCCGGCAGATTTGATACGTAGAAAGAGATCTCCACTTTCCTGTTTCTGGTTTTCCATCCCTTCCGACGACCCACCGTTGTCCATGGAGTATCATCACCCATGTGTGTTTTGTGTGTTTAGGCTTGAAGGTTAATGAGGAAATATAATATTATAATTTACATAAAAATATAATATTATAATCGATATTTTATTTAGACTTTTATTATCTATCATTTCATTTAGAATTTTATTACTTATCATTTTATTCTTGTTTCATTTTTAGAATAGTGAAAAGAACATTTTGACTTCATATGAACTCATGGATTAGAATTATATAATAGAACCAAGTTGAGTTGCTACGATGTTGTTTTTAACTTTTGAGATTAACTATTATAGTTTTCTAATTTTAAGTTTTCACATATGGACATATGTGTTGTAATTTCTTTTATCTATTCAAATTAAATATTGTCTTTTAGTTAAGTCTGCATTTTATATATTTAAATTTAGATTTACCACTTTTGCTTTTATTTTAAAACTAAAATATTTTATCAATTTGTATATTGTAACACTGATGCGGTGTGAAAGTATATATATTTTGATAAATGATTTTCGCACAGATTCAGTTTTAAATGGTTGTTACTACTACTAACTACACACACAAAAGACAAGTGCACCTATCGTGAGGTAATATAATGATGGTAAGAACCGAGTATTAATCCATGGACACACTAAACCTACTCAACAACCTTTATGATTGACTATCAGATTTGATTTTTGTTTAGGAGAATGATAAGTTGCATTGATGTAAATTAGGGTTTCTTTAGGGTTTTAAAAATAGAAATAACATAAAGTAAAACAAGTTGAAACTTTTGGATTTAAAATCAGGGGATAAAGGTTACCATCCTAATTTGGATTACACTTATGTAACTGTGATGAGGTAGTGGTGTGATTAAAGATATTGAATAATGTAATTATGTTAATGTTTATAAAGATGAGCTGGCGCGATTTCTCGTCTATCCGCTCCGTAGTGACTAGGACCACGTCAGGTTGAGATTTGCTGCTTAGGTCAAAGCCCTAGTAATGTAGGTGAATCTTTTATGTCCTTCTCGACATACGATTTCTGAAAACATAACTTAACGTAAGAAGAGAGTTGATCAAGTTCTTTTCCAACATACCATTAATTTTAGAAAACCATAACAATTACTGTAGATTTCTCAGACTAACAAAAGGGAACCCGTAAATGATCAGAAAGTTAAGGTGATATGATTTGTAATAACTATCTCTAGTTAATTAGCCATAGTTTTGTTATGAATAAAAGTTGATCATACGTTTTTCAACCGTGTATGACAATCACAATTACAAATCATAAGTTTATAACCCCCCGTTCAAATGTAGGTGCTACCCATCAAAAGTTTTCCCAAGACCACTATAACATTAACACAATATAAATCACACCATTAGTTCATCACAAATTAAATAAGTTTTATCCAATTAGGATGATAATGAGAGTTTAGCTCATAATGAGCTTGAACATAACAACACACAACATAGAAGATAAATATGAATTCATCGGTGAAATGGAACAATCAAACCGGTGATCCACAATGGATGATGTTTAGAGAATCCCGAGCTTCTTCCAAGTGTTGTATGCACCTCCCGAGCCTTCAAATGGTCTTCAAGACTTGATTCCCGAGACAATTCTGCAGAGTATCACCCCTCCAAAAGCTCTCTCAAATGTTGAATAAGCCTCTATTTATAGGCTTCCTGGAGTGTTTAAGCACGGCCCCATGCCAAAAAGGCACGGCCCCGTGTTAGTACAATGCTTATGAAAGTTGGTTGGCTCGTACAAGCAGGAGCTGTCGGGCACGACCTCGTGTTAAATGGGCACGACCCCGTGTTGGAGGTGGGGCATGGCCCCGTGCCTTATGGGGCACGACCCCGTGTTCACTTTTAAGGGACAGTACTTTTTGTCCTGTCAGATGTCCAAACACGGGGGTGCGCCAAATTAGCACGGGGGTGTGTTATAGGCAAGGCATGGGGGCGTGCTTAATAAGGCACGACCCCATGCTTGGAATAGAAAGCTTGGATTTCTTTAATTTCCTGTCAAATATGCTTCTTTTGTCCATCCTACCCTTTACAACTCCTGAAAACACAATTAAACAATTTTAAGTTCAAAATCATCATTTTGCAGAAGATGTTAATGAACAATTGATGTGATTTTGATAGTATTTTTATGTATAATTTAGAGCACATCAAATATCCCCACACTTGAACTTTACTTGTCCTCAAGCAAAAATCACTTAAAATGACAATCCCACCAAAAACCAAATAAATCAAAAGATAAATATGTCTTTCGGGAAATATGCAAGTAAAAATTATTTCACGCAAATGTAAACATTTTAAGCATGTATAGAATGATATCCTAGCAAGCAATGGAGTTGTTTAGTAAGATTATAATCATGTAAAAATCCACACTTCTCACAAGATGCACTCACACTCGGCTAAATATATGGAGTCATAATTAGGGTTAAGTATGACTAATACGCTCAATTACCTAGTATGAATACGTGTGAAATCATATGGTTAAGGGATCAAATCTCCACCTATTTAGATATTTACTTGCATAAATAATTAGGTCTTTAATGGGTTGTAACTTGGCTCGGGCTTAGGTATGGAATATTTGAAAGAAGTGGCTAAATGCTAAAGATGACGGCCTTGGCTTATTTTTCTAACATACTACAAGAAAAACAGTAAAAGGCTCCCTATACAATACATAAAGCTAGAAGGGGTATGCTAACTTGAGGACTCGTTTAAGGTCATATTATCAAGACCGTATTTTGCTTTCAAGAACCTCACTTCGTCCTTCACCCGAAGATATACAAAACTTTCCTTTCGTAAGGATCATTCGGCTTGAAGCCTAATAGCACCCAATCGGATCAGTTCTGTGTATTCGTATTGAGATTCGGTTTGGTTCTTTTTGCATTTTCCATTGTGGGACCAATTTCCACAGTTCGGACATCTTTCGTATCTTTTTGCCCGTCTCTTTATAGCGCTTTTTGAAATTCCACAAAATGGCGGAACTTGTTCCTTTTTTCGCCATTTCATTCTTGCGTCGAACCTGAGTTTGAAAATTTGTTCACGGATTTCCGGGGGAAGTCCCGATTTTGCGTGATGAAGGCAACAAAGCAAATTAAAATCAAAAGAATGCATTCCAGTTCTTTTAGGTCTGCCGGTAAAAGACCAAAATTTCTCTTTTCCTCTCTTTCTTTTTTTATAAACCAAAAACGCGTCTTTAACGAAAAATAGGTTTTGATGATTCTTTTGGTTAAGTGACTTGGTGGCTCGGGTGATCAAAATAAAAATGTTTAAGCTCAACGGGGCTAACTAGGGTTGACGATCGGGTAAGGAAAGTTATAAGAAAATGGTTGGGGCTTGAATGGTTAATGTTTCCTAATGCCTAACTCATTTTTATGCATAAAATACTAACTAAGGTCTTGAAATGTATACCCAAAGCAAGTTCTAATCACACATATCATAGGGCACCCTCAATTGAATCCAGAATAAAAGTAAAGTTGCAAAGGTTTGCAAAAGCTGTTTTAAGGCTCAAAAATAACTCACAAACGGATGGAATTGGGTGAAAGTGTTTCATTTTACATGAATGAAATTTTTACTGGATTATTGCTTTTAAGGATATCGCAAAAAAGACATTTTCGATTTTGTATTTGGATTTCTTTTATTTACTTATTTATTTCCTGAAAACGTATATTTATAATTTGGTTGATCAAAAATTGTTTAAATTTTTGGTTTCGTGTCACAAAAATTAATGGTTAAGTGATTTTAAAAATTTTTAATTTTGGACCTATTTCTAGCAAAGTATCACATGTGTATCTCAATTAATCCTATCCCCACACTTAAAATTCACATTGTCCCCAATGTGATCAATAAAATAAAACAAGGAATGGTAACGAGATACTCCCCTAAAAAATAATGAAGTCGACTCATGCCTTAAATTGTGAGACTCTTCGGGATCACCTGAAATATCATCCAATTATTGAAAGCATTAAAAACTTAAACACACAAAACAAAGAAAAATAAAATGACATGAATTAAAGGATAGATTGGCACAAAACAATTGTGCCCGGACCCTGAAAGTGATACGGCTTTTCAAGGGGTTCGTGGCGGGATATCCCCCACTCATGATACATTCGGCTTCTGATGTACGTGACATCATTGCTCAGGTCATCCACTCTGGAGTTCAGATTTTCGACGTGGTTGAAGGCTTGTTGCGCATATTCGAACGATCTCCTTGCGTGGTTACTGGTGGTTTGGATTTCTTCATAAAGGTCTAACATGGTTGGGAATTCTCCGACATGTGAGCTGGAAGCCCCGGCTTCTTCATGATGTGTCGGCATATCAAGGTCCATGATAATCTCCTCGGGGTCTGCTGGATCCCAGATTTGTCCCTTCCTATCCATAAACCTCGGCTGTCCGTTTGGTAGGGTTGTTATCATGTACATGCTCGTGCAAATGCTTAAGACCAACAGTCCTGGCATTACTCCTTCGGTTCCCTCCGTGTTACACCCATAGCTTTCGTACAGGTTCAGAATCCAGCTTCCTCCAAACATGGGTGTCGGAGCACCTACAGTTGCGTTCATGGCAAACAGATTACAAAACAAATACCCAATGTTGCATGGAAGTTAATTTGTCATACAATACAAAATAAACAAGTCTATCAGGCTAACAACTCCCTCGCTTTGACCACGAGCTGTTATTGAATGGCTAAGCAACCGATGAATGGAATGCAGTAACAGGTCTCGAATCTGACTGCTTTTGGTTTTACTTGAGTTGAACACCCCAGTTCCAATTCTTTCCCAAAATGCTTTTCTCATGGCACCACTTTCCACGTCTCTACTCTCCTTGTCTGGAAACGTATGGTAAGATGGCATTCCTGATATTGCTTCCTCCTCCATTTGTTGTTCTGTATATACTCCCAGATAAACACCAAACAAAGCGATAGATGTTTTTCACCATTGCCCACCTAGTCTGAATGTAACTGCTTCATCATCCCAAGGGTCGGAGTCTTTCATGCTAAATCTGAAAGATGCTTAGAATTCAAGAGTTAGTTCATAAATAGAAGGTCTGTTTTGTGAAAACAACCGCTTCCACTGAATACTCAATTAATTGTTATATCTTTCGAGTTGTCTGACAGCCGCCAAGGTTTCCTCATCTGCTTACAGATGTGACCTTTTAGCCCTTTGCAAGAGTCTTTGCAACCGGTCACGACACCATCTTTCATGGTTTCCTTCAAAGTGCAAATATGGGTGGTTCATCATCCTGAAATTTTGACAAATAAGTTAAACTATACAACATAAATTTCTGGAGCAGTTCTATGACATTGGTGAAGATCATGGGTTTCACAAGACATAACACCCAACATGGGGGTGCGTCTTGTGAGACGTGGGGGTGCGGTTGACATTCCGAGATATGAATTTTTTTTTGACTCGAGCACGCGTGGTTTTGTTTGTAAACTTTTGATTAAAAATTTATTTAACATTTTCTTGCTTGAAAAACCAAAGATTATACGTTAAGCATTTTAAACATTAGTTAATAATTCAAGACCAAAATATATATTGTTTAACACTACTTGCGAATTCTTGTAACTTGAACATTATTAACAATGATTTCACCACGCATTATGAAGAATACTAAAGGTAAACATACTAATAACTAATAACTAACTAATCATACTAATTACACTAATCAACTTCAAGAAGAAATATGAACAAGAAGGTTTAAGGCATTCATCATTCCATAATACGTTTAAGTATAAGTCTTTACATATAATTGCTAAGATTTCGGTTGTTTAGAGACCTAATCACCTAACTACATGTACATGACCATCATAATAATAGGAATTAGTATACTAACCTCTTGATCAATACTCTTGAAAGAAACTTGAAAATATGAAAGAAAATTTGAAAGGAATGGCACAAAATGAAGAGGATACGACATTGCAGGTGATGAGTTCGGATTTTATCATGCAACATTGATGGGGAACAAGACAAAAGGCTGAAACAAGTCAGATTTTGTCATTTTTTTGTCATCACGGGGGCGTGCCTATAGGGGCACGGGGGCGTGTTCCCCTTGTGCAGTTTCGGTTCAGTCTTTTGTTGTTTCGTTTCTCAGTTTCGCGCGTTACGTAATTTACCCGGTTAGGTTTTGTCATATCCAAATCATCAAAAAAGCTATCAAATAAGTCCTAGAATTCATTAAAACAAGCAGAACGACAATTACATTTCCTAGTTCCTACGGTTACATAATACGTTAAAAGCCGAGAATCTGAAACTGCAAAACTAGACTCCTTAACGCGCACTAGCGCACATAACACATCGCAGAATTCTTCTAGAAGAAGGATCCACACATTTCATGTGGGAGGCTCGAGATGGGATAGTGCGAAGTGCGGTTGCTAAGCTCCGCGAGCCGACGATTGACCAAAACGAGTTCCTCGCTTATTTCCTGAACTTTTTGGATAAGTTCAGCTAAGCGTTGAGATGCGGTGAGTTTCATCTCAGTCAATTTCTTGATTAGCTCGTGAAGCTTGAAGAAGTATTCTTGAGTTGTTGGTTCCCGTGTTTCAGAACGCGGTTTCTTTGCTGGATTCGGACTAAAGCTTCCGTGACTTGATTCTTTCATCTTTTCAGGAGTTTTTAAGCAGAAATGGATGTGATGAAATGTTGGAACAAGTGTGGTATTTATACACAGGTCGTGGAAGGTGATCATGGGGGCGTGCTTGGCTAGGCACGACCCCGTGTTTGTCAGAAACCGTCTTAAATTTGACCTGCATCGTTCCAGAGTCGTCAGCGGAGATCGTGGAAAAGTTTTTTGTCAGAGGCACGAGGGCGTGCTTGGTAGGGCACAGCCCCGTGATTGTGCTTGTGTGTCCTACAAAAGTTTAAATTTTTTTTAATAAAATTTATGTACAAGTGCCGTGTTTCAGTTTCAGGTCTTCGGCGCTACCCTTCCCCGCACTTAGTTTTCGTCGAGGCGGAGGTGTAATTCCTCCGAGTAAATCTTTGGTCGGTCCATTGTTATACGGTTTTAAACAATGTCCATTTACCTTGAAACTCAAACCGTCGTGGTTGTCGATTTCAATGGCACCATTTGAAAACACGTTTTTAATCTTGTAATGTCCAGACCAACGTGATTTCAGCTTTCTAGAAAACAGACGTAAACGAGAGTTATACAGTAAGACACGTTGTCCCACATGAAAATGTTTAGTGTTCTTTAATCGAGAGTCATGAAATTTCCTTGTCTTTTCCTTGTAAACCCTGGCGTTTTTGTATGCTTGTTCTCTCAGTTCCTCTAGTTCATGGATTTGTAGAAAGCGATTCTTTCCTGCAAGGCCTTGGTCTAGGTTTGCTGTTTTGAGTGCCCAATAGGCTTTGTGTTCCAATTCCACAGGTAGATGACACGACTTCCCATAAACGAGTTTGAACGGTGTTGTGCCAATGGGAGTCTTATAGGCTGTTCGAAAAGCCCATAGTGCATCATCTAGCTTGGTAGACCAATCCTTATGATTTTGTCCTACAGTTTTCTCAAGGATTCGTTTGATACCTCAATTAGTAACTTCAGCTTGCCCATTCACTTGCGTATGATAGGCAGTTGTAAAGCGATGGTTCACTCCATAACAAGTCATTGCTCTATCGAGCTGGTTGTTACAGAAATGGGTTCCTCGATCACTAATCAAAGCCTTGAGGGTACCAAAATGAGAATAATTTCTTAAGGAATCTGACAATGTTTCTTGCATCATTGGTAGGTAGGGCTTGAGCTTCGGCCCATTTTGAGACTTAATCGACTGCTACCAAGATGTATCGATTACCAAATGACACCGGGAATGGCCCCATGAAATCAATACCCCATACATCAAATACCTCGCATACTTGAACGGGTTTTTGAGGCATCTCATCCCTCGTCGAGATGTTGGTTGCCCTTTGACATGCATCACAGGTTCGTACCATGTTATAAGCATCCTTGAAAATTATGGGCCAATAGAATCCAGAGTCAAAGACCTTCTTAGCTGTTAGGGTTGCTCCATGGTGTCCTCCTGTGGGTCCTTCATGACAGTGCCTTAAGATCTGTTCTGCTTCGTTTCCGTATACGCATCTTTGAATGAACTGGTCTGCATCGATTCTGAATAGATACGGGTCTTCCCAATAGTAATGCTTAACGTCAGTAAAGAATTTCTTCTTTTGATGATAAGTCATTCCTTTGAGTAGGATCCCGCTTGCCAAGTAGTTCGCGAGATCGGCAAACCAAGGATGTTCATCGATTGAGGAATGGATGTTCATAAGGAATTCGTGAGGGAAATTATCGTTTATTTTGAATTCCTCGGTTCGTGAAGAGCTTGAATCTTCAAGACGAGAGAGATGATCGGCTGCTAGATTTTCTGCTCCTTCCTTGTCGCGAACTTCAATGTCGAATTCTTGAAGCAGAAGTATCCACCGTATCAATCTCGGCTTTGCATCTTGTTTGTTGAAAAGATAACGAAGGTTTGCATGATCGGTGTAAACGATTGTTTTTGAAAGGATCAGATACGAGCGGAATTTGTCGAATGCGAAAACTACCGCAAGAAGTTCTTTCTCGGCGGTGGTGTAGTTTTCTTGTGTGTCGTTTAGGGTTTTGCTCGCATAGTGAATTGGGTGGAATTGCTTGTCTCTCCTTTGTCCTAACACAGCTCCTACTGCATAATCGCTTGCATCGCACATGAGTTCAAATGGCCATAATTGGAGCGGTGACCAATCTCTCTTTTAACAGATCGAATGCACTGATGCATTCGTTAGAAAACACGAATTGTACGTCTTTCTCAAGAAGTTGAGTCATTGGTCACACGATTTTTGAGAAGTCTTTGATGAAATGACGATAGAATCCTGCATGACCCAGGAAGCTTCTAATTTCCTTCACGGTTATGGGATGTGGCAGTTTGGAAATAGTGTCAACTTTGGCTTGATCAACTTCCAGGACTGCTTGAGAGATCTTATGTCCCAACACTATTCCTTCAGTAACCATGAAGTGACACTTTTCCCAATTTAAAACAAGGTTAGAATCCTCGCATCTAACCAACATTTTTTCTAGGTTTTCAAGGCGTTGTTCAAATGAGTTTCCAAAGACGGAGAAATCATCCATGAAAACTTCCATTGAGTGTTCAATCATGTCATGAAAAATTGCTACCATGCATCTTTGAAATGTAGCAGGGGCATTACACAATCCAAAAGGTATTCATCGATAAGCAAAAGTGCCATATGGACAAGTGAATGTAGTTTTCTCTTGATCTTCGGGAGCAATGAGAATTTGAAAATACCCTGAGAAACCATCGAGGAAACAATAGAACATTTTTCCAAATAGTTTCTCGAGCATTTGGTCAATGAAAGGTAGAGGGAAGTGATCCTTTCTTGTGGCGTCATTGAGTTTCTGATAATCAATGCAAACTCTCCATCCTATAACCGTACGAGTTGGAATAAGCTCATTCTTTTCATTAGTTACCACACTAATTCCTCCTTTCTTTGGAACAACTTGGACGGGACTGACCCAAGGTGAATCAGAAATAGGGTAAATCAAACCGGTATCTAGCAGTTTGATTACTTCTTTCTTCACTACCTCTTGCATGCTCGGATTTAAACGTCTTTGAGGTTGAATGACGGATTTGAAGTTCTCCTCCATTAATATTTTATGAGTGCAAAAGGATGGATTGATTCCCTTGATGTCCATGATTTTCCATGCAATTGCTCGTTTATGTGCCTTCAGCATATTGAGCAACTTGTTTTTTTCATCATTTGATAAGGCGGATGAGATTATGACAGGAAGTTGAGAGGTGTTTTCAAGAAAAGCGTATTCGAGATGAGACGGAAGTTCTTTGAGTTCTAAAGCCGGAGGGTCTTCGATAGAAGGTTTGGCTTTAGGTTCTAATTCTTGATCGATGATCTCAAATGCTTCTTGATAAGATGATGTTTCATCAACTTCAAGTTCTGGAATGATTTGGTTCTCACAGATGGGTTCGGTGGTTTGGATTTCTATTAATTGAGTACTGCACGCTTCAATTTGACGAGTGTTTTTCAGATGACAGCTTCTGATTGAGTCGCAAACATCAATATAATAGAGTGAATCATCATGATGTTGAGGATGTTTCATGGATTGTCCTATGTCGAATGTCACCTCCTCCTCATCCACTCGGAGTGTGAGTTTTCAGGTGCAAACATCAATGAGGGCTCGAGTGGTTTCTAAGAAAGGTCGACCTAGGATGAGAGGAACATTCTTATCCTCATCCATGTCGAGGATCACAAAATCAACAGGAAATACAAACTTCTCAATTTTAACTAAGAGATTCTCAACAACGCCCCTCGGATATTTGACAGAACGGTCAGCTAATTGGATGCTCATACGAGTTGGTCTAGGTTCACCTAAGTTTAACTTTTTGAAAACCGCATAAGGCATAAGGTTAATGCTAGCACCTAAATCGGCTAACGCGTTGCTGATAGAAAGATTTTCTATTAGGCAAGGTATGGTGAAACTCCCTGGATCAGTCATCTTTTGAGGTAGTTTGTTTTGAAGAACTACCGAGCATTCCACATTCAAAACTACGTGGGATAACTCTTCCAGTTTCTTTTTGTTTGACAGTACACCTTTAAAAATTTTGCTTAATTTGGAATTTGGGCTAAGGCTTCTACCAATGGCAGATTGATGTGAAGTTGCTTGAACAACCCCAGGAATTTGCCATATTGTGCCTCCATTCGTTGTTGTCTCAAACGACCGGGATATGGAGGTGGTGGAACATAGGGTGGCGGTGGTACTTATTTCTTGGCTGGTTCTTCAATATCAACATGTTGCTTTTGCTTGTCTCTTGCATCACTTGGAGCTTTGAGTTCTATTTCTTCAAGGATGGATTGTAATGCAGGTGCATCACCTTGAGTAGTTTTGCCACTCCTTGTGGTGTTGGATTTGACTTGAGCATTGGGATTTGTCACAGTGTTGCTAGGCAAAGCACCTTGGGGTCTTGCAGATAGTTGTTGTGCTATCTGACCTACTTGGTTTTCAATGGTTTGTAATGATGCTTTGTTGCTTTTGATGTCAGCGTCGTTTCTTTGGAACCTTTCCTCATTTCTTCGATCAGATTTTCGGATATATTCATCTGTGGCTTGTGTGGTTAACAACAATTTCTGCAATAAGTCTTCTACCGATGATGCTCCACGGTCTTGATTACTACTGCTTGGACCTTGGTATGGTGGCTTTTGTTGTTGGTAAGGTGGCCTACGGTTGAATCCAGATGATAAATGGTTGTTACCAGTTTCTCTGTAATTCGAGTTGCTCATCCAATTTGAGTTGTTGTTATATGAGTTGTGGGCCTCCTACGTATTCAACATCTTCAACCATCATAATGCCTTGTGGGTATTCATTTGTCTTGTGTGAATTTCCGCATGTGTTGTATCGTGTTGGAGTCTTTTTAAGTTCAGCTTGCAATTGTTCGAATCGTTGGGTTAAGGCTTCTAACTGGGCTGTGATCAGCGTTTCAGAGTCTACTTGATGAATTCCTTTAGAGTTGATTTTGTTTCTCAAGGGATTGTAAGCAAAGCTCTTCTTAGCTGCTCTCTCTAAGGCTTGGTATGCTTCTGTTAGCGTGACACTTCCGAAATCTGCTCCCGCACTTTGGTCTACAGCTTGTTTGTGTGCTCCGCTAATTGCATCGTAAAAAGTTTGACACTGCAGCCACATATCAAGTTCTTGATGTGGGCATCTCCAAAGAAGACATTTGTATCTCTCCCACGCCATGTGTAATGATTCATCATTGTCTTGGTGAAAGCTTGTGGTGCTACTTCTCAATTTGGCAGTGCGATCGGGTGGAAATTATTTCAATAGGAATTGTTCAGCCATTTCCGCCTATGCGGTGATGGAACCAGGCGGAAGTGAATCAAGCCAGTCAATGGCTCGACCGCGAAGTAAAAATGGAAAAAGTCTTAGTCTAATAGCATCGTCTGAACAGTTATTGATTTTGAAGGTTGCACAGATATGAAGGAATCGTGATATGTGAGCGTTAGGGTCTTCGTCTTGCAATCCGTGAAACTGAACATAGTTCTCTACGAGTTGGATAATACTAGACTTAATCTCAAAATTATTGGCCGCTATTGCTGGTTGGACAACACTAGACTCATAACCGTCGATTGACGGTGTGGCATAGTGCGTCATCTTCATTTCCTCATCTTGATTAGCCATGTCTCCTTCGGATGGTGTATCTTCCGAGATGTCTTCTTCGATGATTGTTGCTTCTTGTTGTGGTCTTTCACGTAATCTTTGTCGGAAAAGTCGTCAGGTTCCGAAAGAGGTGAAACAAGTTCAGGACTAGATGAGTCGGACATACACTAACTTAAGGAAGCATGAACTAACTAAGGCTTAAAATGAATCAGGCAAATGTAACTAAACTATCTAAGGCAAACAAACTACAAAATTAAAATAAATTTGAACAAAAAATGTATAAACAACATATAAACAGGATAGTCAAAAATCTGGATTGTCTTTCAAACTTGTCGTGTGTCCCTGGCAACGGCGCCAAAAACTTGATGCGGTGTGAAAATATATATATTTTGATAAAGGACTTTCCCACAGATTCAGTTTTAAATGGTTGTTACTACTACTAACTACACACACAAAAGGCAAGTGCACCTATCGTGAGGTAATATAGTGATGGTAAGAACCGAGTATCAATCCGTGGACACACTAAACCTACTCAACAACCTTTATGATTGATTATCAGATTTGATTTTTGTTTAGGAGAATGATAAGTTGCATTGATGTAAATTATGGTTTCTTTAGGGTTTTAAAATAGAAATAACAAATAAAGTAAAACAAGTTGAAACTTTTGGATTTAAAATCAGGGGATAAAGGTTATCATCCTAATTTGAATTACACTTATGTAACTGTGATGAGGTAGTGGTGTAATTAAAGATACTGAATAATGTAATTGTGTTAATGTTTATAAAGATGAGCTGGCGCGATTTCTCGTCTATCTGCTCCGTAGTGACTAGGACCACGTCAGATTGAGATTTACTGCTTAGGTCAAAGCCCTAGTAATGTAGGTGAATCTTTTGTGTCGTTTTCGGCATACATTTCTGAAAACATAACTTAACGTAAGAAGAGAGTTGATCAAGTTCCTTTCCAACATACCATTAATTTTAGAAAACCATAACAATTACTGTAGATTTCTCAGACTAATAAAAGAGAACCCGTAAATGATCAAAAAGTTAAGGTGATATGATTTCTAATAATTATCTCTAGTTAATTAGCCATAGTTTTGTTATGAATAAAAGTTGATCATACGTTTTTCAACCGTGTATGACAATCACAGTTACAAATCATAAGTTTATAACCCCCCGTTCAAATGTAGGTGCTACCCATCGAAAGTTTTCCCAAGACCACCATAACATTAACACAATATAAATCACACCATTAGTTCATCATAAATTACATAAGTTTCATCCAATTAGGATGATAATGAGAGTTTAGCTCATAATGAGCTTGAACATAACAGCACACAACATAGAAGATAAATATGAATTCATCGGTGAAATGGAACAATCAAACCGGTGATCCACAATGGATGATGTTTAGACAATCCCGAGCTTCTTCCAAGTGTTGTATGCACCTCCCGAGCCTTCAAATGGTCTTCAAGACTAGATTCCCGAGACAATTCTGCAGAGTATCACCCCACCAAAAGCTCTTTCAAATGTTGAACTTAAGCCTCTATTTATAGGCTTCCTGGAGTGTTTAAGCACGGCCCCGTGCCAAAAAGGCACGACCCCGTGTTAGTACAATGCTTACGGAAGTTGGTCGGCTCGTACATGCAGGAGCTGTCAGGCACGGCCCCGTGTTAAATGGGGCACGACCCTATGTTGGAGGTGGGGCAGGGCCTCGTGCCTTATGGGGCACGGCCCCGTGTTCACTTTTAGGGGACAATACTTTTTGTCCAGTCAGATGTCCAAACACGGGGTGTGCCAAATTAGCACGGGGGTGTGTTTCAGGCAAGGCATGGGGGCGTGCTTAATAAGGCACGACCCCATGCTTGTAACAGAAAGCTTGGATTTCTTCAATTTCTTGTCAAATATGCTTCTTTTGTCCATCCTGCCCTTTACAACACCTGAAAAACACAATTAAACAATTTTAAGTTCAAAATCATCATTTTGCAGAAGATATTAATGAACAATTGATGTGATTTTGATAGTATTTTATGTATAATTTAGAGCACATCAACACATAGACTTAAGTATATATTGTATATATGCAAATACATGTTTATTATGGATCTAGAGCAGATATGTTTTTAGAGGTTCTTTTGTACACATTACAATATAACTTTTTTTAAATAAGAGTTGTGTTCAAAATTGAATAATTTTTTCGGAAGCGTAGGATATAGCAAGTGACGTTACCATTGTGGTATCATAACGACCCTAATCATTTATGAGTGAACAACATTGTTCCCGGTGTCTTGGTATTATCAGAACAAGTATCGGTGTTTGCTTTTATGGTTTTAACAAGCTTAACAGATAACGACCAAATTTTGTTGCGTTGTGCAGTGGAAAAACGACCACAGTCCCGCCGCGAAGCGCTGAGAATAAAATTAGTTATAATAACTATGCATGTATATAAACCAACTAGGTACCATCAAACCCAAGTGGTAGAGATAAGGTATAAGTAGAAGGTCTTAGTTTAAAGTCTCAATCAAAACAAATATACCCTAGCATGACGGTTTTCTTCGGCTGAGAGTTTAATCCTGAGAGGGTTAGGGTAAGTCGGGTCGATCCACAGGGAATATGTGAAAAGTGTAGTTAAATTCAAAAGGTTATTGCTTGATTACAAAAAACTTAGTAAAAATGACTAATTGCAAAAATAATGAACTTGATAAGTAACTTGATTGCAAACAATGATGGGGAAGAGTAATCCCCTGGGTTAAGGTTTACAACTTAGACTTGCTTTGATAGTTAAAAATGGTTATATAGACATAACCGGGTTGATTTAATTAAAGACAATAGATTGAATGAGACTGTTGCTAAAGAACTACTCGAATCATATTCTATGTTTGTATTACTTAACCCCATCCAAAATTGACGTTTACAGATGTAAAGAAATCTAAAACAATCAAAACTAGAACAATTGAATTGAAAGAAACACATGTATTTTAGAATCTTTAAAGAATAAATAATGTTACTCGGCATAACTTGTCGTGTTCAAACATTAACTCAACCAAAAACCATCAAGAACAAGTCATAGTATAAACCCTAATCACCCGGAGAAGATCACGGGTGGATTAGCCGGACATGACAATGAAAAACAAATCAAAATCAAAGGTAAACATCGTATCTAACGTTAAAGTTTCAAATCAAATGATTAGAAACACTTGAAAAGCCTTGAAATCACCTCCGGGAGCCTTCGGGAAGCCTTGGGGACGAATCTCACACTTGGGGACGACTTGGAATGAAAGAAATCTCTGAAAACCTAATTTTTACGCCTTATAAGTGATTTCAGCGCGTCATGTACCGTAGGTCAGCTTTCTGCCGTAAGTCAGGTTAGGGCCATTCTGTTTAGTTTTGAGCTGATGCACCGTAGGTCATGTTTCCGCCATAGGTCATGGTCAATCAGCTTTATCCGATTCTTGTGTTCTTAGTAACTTCTTCGCTCGAACTCCGTTTTCCTCCCTGTTTGCGGACACGTTCTCGTAATTGAATTCCCTTTCATCTCATCTATCATGATTTTCACTTATCATCCATATGCATTCTTCATAACCACTCAAATGATTGTGTTTAACCTACAAAACATCAAATCATCATAGTTAACTTGTTCAACACAATCTCTTACACTTAAACATATTAGATACATCAAAGTTAAACATTTAACCATGATAAACCTCATTCCAAACCCCGTACATCACATCCCCACACTTGTTTCTCGCTTGCCCTCAAGCGAGGTTGCTTTTAAAAGTCAATAATTTAGGTTAAAGCTTATTAAATAAGACACAAAGACTAAGCATCACCCAAGGTTCAAAGTCACATCCAATTCCTAAACTTGATAAGCATGACTCCGTTTAAAACCACACAACCTCTAACCCATTGGATTGCCTAACTAAAACTCTCAGGCCCTAAGTGGCTCCCTTGCACATGTCACACCTCTCAAAATGAAAGTCTCCGTTTGGTGTAATTCTAGCTCGGCCAAAGATGTGCTGGTATTTATGAGGCACTCAACAATAATGAAAACTAGTGAGCATATGCTTGTAAGACAATCATCTCTCCACCCACTAACACAAGATAACACACCAATCATGAGGGCTTTTCAAAGATTGTAATGTTAGGCTTAGGTTCGGGTAGGGGTAATTTGGGGTATAGTGACTAGAGTGATGGAAAACTTGAGCTAATTATTATAAATTTCAAATCATAATCTTTTCTTGTCTAATACTTCAGTCTTTCAACTTAACTATCTCGACAGAATTTTCTTTTCTTTTCATTTTTTTGATTTTTTTGATTTATTTTTTTTTATTTTTATTTTCACAACTTTCAAACATGAAGTCAGATCAAACTTAATACTACAACTATCACCAAGTAACTCAAGTTCTATCACATTGGTGAACAAACAAAAAGGCTAAGTAAAAGGCTAATGGTTCAAGGGGTTTAGTGAGACAAACGAATGAGTAAAGGTTCAAAATTGGCTACTACGGATAAATGTTAGGTAAGTGGGTCCTATGGGGTTGTTCTATGGTTGATCTTAATGCCTCAATCACTTCAATGTGAATCCCGGTCTCAAGTTTCAAGATGCACGCGCCCCCCAAGTTCTACCACTTAGTAAGCATTATTGCACACTCCAAACAAGCAAATGGATATAATAATGTCAAAGAATAGGCTTCTCACATATGGAAATGTTGGAATTAGGTTACCAACATGACACATGCAAGTTTACTACACCCAAAGTTTGCCACCCTTAGTTAGGTATTTCCTTTCCAACTTCTACAAACCAACTGGGTTTAACCATTTAAGGAATTAATCATGATCAAGAACCTTAACCACTGTTTGGTATTTTTAGAGAAAAATCTTAAAAAATTTCAAATTTTATCCAAATTTTCATTTCGCCTAAATGTGTCTACCGATACCGATGATTCCCCCATCCCCACACTTGGGAACATTGTCCCTAATGTATTGTTGTTTCAAATTCAACATCATTTCTTGTGATCTTTACCAACCCCAAACACTCCCGCAAGTGCAAAACAAAAATAACAAATAAATTCAAAGAAAGTTCATATCGACCTGATGATAGATGATCTGATAGTGCTTCCATATTATTATATGAAGCCTATGGGTAAACCTGCTAAGTACATTATCAAATATGCTTCTAAAATTCCATATGCTTCCCCACACTTGCATGTTTGCATCGGCTTGAAACTAAAAAGACAAACAAAAACTAAAAAAATTAATAACGCTCACTTTCATAGGAATCACGGTTGCATTTAGCATATGCGACAAGCCTTTTAAACCTCTCGATAGGCCCGAGTGGACGAGTGAAATCTCGTGAGGGTTTCTAGTAAACACACCCACAAAGTTCCAAAAAAAATATCATAAAAATAACTAAAAATTACAAACATCTCAGGTTGCCTCCCAAGTAGCGCTAAGTTTTAGGTCTTCAGCCACACCATACCTGTCACCACTCATGGTGGTCGAAAGTGGTGCTTGCCTTCTAAGAGTAATATAACTGTTTGCTTTTGTTGATCTAGTGGGTTCCTAACATCATCCAAACATGGACTGAACATCGTTGTCTTAACTTGAGAAGTTTTAGGATCAGGTGGATCACCAACTTTTTTCTTCCATTTTGGCTTCTCATGCTTTATTTCCATCTCCATCACTGGCTCTTTATTTTCTTTTAAATCTACAAACTCTTTCAAGTCCACCTGTTTATCCCTATCATACTTGCAACCATTATCAAAAATTATGTGCTCGCTTACATGTGAGATGTAGGGAGGAACACACACGTTAGTCATATTTGTATCAAAAAGTTTATCATTAACAAGATAAGTGATCACCTATGAAAACACATTAAAACGTAACTTGCGGGTTTCACATGTCATATCAATTGTTCCATCCCGACAGTTGAGTTGAGCATTGGCAGTTTTCAAAAATGGTCGACCTAAAATAACCTTTGGTTGCTCGTTTGTTCTCACATGAGCATAGTCAAGCACCATAAAGTCCACCGGGTAGTAGAAATCTCCCAACTTAATTATCACATCTTTTACCATCCCCCTAGGACGTTTGCAGGTCAAGTCAGCTAACACCATGGTAGTGTCAACCTCCCGTAAAAGGCCGAACTCATATTGATCATATAACGCACCAGGCAAGATACTAACACCTGCCCCATAATCCAAGAGTGCCTTTTTTATCTTAAAATTTCCTACTTTGATTGGAATGATGGGTTCTCCTGGGTCACTCTCTTCTACTCCATCGTCTTCATTTTCCTTACCTACAACTTGTTTTGATAAAAAGTAAAGTCGTCAGTGAAAATTTTAGAATTGGGGAGGATACTAACCGAATTAATGTGGACATTTATCATGTTCTTTATGTTTGTCCCTTGATGTTGTGGATTCATGATCGTATCACTTGGTAGCTTCCCTGGATCTTTCCTAAGAGCTGCCACTTCTTATACTAGTTGACCAACTTGCTTGCTCAAGGCCTCATAGCTCTTGTCTCTCACCTCATTTGATTTCTTCATCTCTTTCATAAACTCAAGAAGTTCCTTGTTCGTAGGCCTCTGTATTTCCTCCTGATCCACCATAGTTTTGGTTATTCTGGTAGTTCCTTTGACCACCCATGTTATAGCTTCCCTAATTAAAATGACCACCCTATCCTGTTGACCTGTTATGATATTACTGATGTGAATTACCTTGCAAGTTTGAGTTCAACTGGTTGTCTGGGTTACCATATCTGAGGTTTGGGTGATTCCTCAAACCAGGGTGATAGGTGTTATTATTTGTGTTGTTGTATGGGCTCTTATCACCTTGTACATAATTCACCTCTTCCAACCCCTCATCAAACTCTGGACAATATCTGGCAGTATGTCCAGCTTCACCACATCCCTGGCATATAGTAAAGGAGCTTATGGCCTTCAGCCTTACCTGCCGCCTGACCCGACCTTGAAGCCCTACTATCCGAATCATCAACCACATTAATTGATTTCCTACGAGACTGAGCTTGTCTTTTTGAATGTATACTCATCCGTTCTAGTAACTCCCAGTCATCATCCTCAGTATTGTTCATGAAGGTTCATGCACTTGTCGAGTTTACATCTCTCATATCTTCAGCAGATAACCCATTATAAAAAGAGGAAATCAATTCCCATTGGGGAATGTCGTGATGGGGGCATGTTCTTAACAACTCCTTGAACCTTGTCCAAGCCTCATGAAATGGTTCATCCTGTTGTTGACTGAATGTTCGAATGGCGGTTCTAGCCTCGCTGGTCTTCTGCAGGGTGTAATACTCCTCTAAAAACGCTTATTGCATTTGTTCCCATGTATAAATGCTAGCAGCAGGTAGTGAGTGAAACTATTTCTTTGCATTTCCTTTTAGTGTAAACTGGAACAGGATCAACATCACTTCCTCTAGTGTGAAACCTTATGCCCTAATGGTTTCACAAATAGCACTGAACTCGTTAAGATGCAGATATGGTTCTTCCTTGGATAACCCATGAAACTCTGGAAGAATAGCCCGACTGTTGGACCTAATCTCAAATGACTTCCTTCTAACTTGTGGCCTAACTATGGGTGATGAAGCTCCAGCTATGGTAAGGTGAAAATGGCTATCAACCACTTGAACAATAGCTTGGTATGGTTAAAGCCCGGGGTTCCGATTTGCCCGAGGAAATCCTTGCCTTCTACCTTGACTTCGGCCCTGATTCTGCCTTTGCTTCCTTGGTTGTTCATTCTGTCTGTGTCGGCCTTAGTTGTTATTAGGTTCATTGTATTGCACATCCTCATCAACATAATCTTCTTCATTCTCATCACTCTATCCATCTACCTCATCATCCATGTATGGATACTCAACCTCTCAAATCTCTCCTCTTCATCTTCGAACTTGTTAACTCTTCTTTGTTGTCTCGGATTCTGTCTTGGAGGTCCATATTGGTAGGGGTTCTGTCTTGCTTGAGGGTAGGGATTTTTTCTCTGAGGTGGTTGGTTTTGAGCAATTGGAGGTTGTCTTTGTGGGTTGTTTCGTAGTTGTAAATTCGGGTCTAGTAATGGGTCATTGGATTAGTTTGGTAAAGGTTGGTTTTGTGGTGGATTTGGCGGTTGGTTATCGGGTGGATTTTGGTTGAACGCTGGTGGTGGGTTCGGGTTTTCCATCTTACACTCCTTGACTACACTTGTTGATTGAGTTTTTGTTCAGGATTGTGCTCGATTTCTTCGAGCGGTCTTCTCAACTTCGGGGTCAAACACCAATGGAGACTTGTTCCTTGTGTACCGGGTATGCATGCACGGAGCTGTCACCTGCATACACAAGCACACCTAGCGTAACAAAGGAAAAAGAATAAATAAAATAAGCAAAACAAATAAAATTTGATCTTGACACTTTGCGCACTAATTCCCCGGCAACGACGCCATTTTGATTGCGGTTTGTCAGACCTAATCAAAAATAATTTATAAGGTTCCAAACTCACCTAAAATAGCTAGGGTAAGTCGGGTCGATCCACAGGGAATATGTGGAAAGTATAGTTAAATTTAAAAGGTTATTGCTTGATTACAAAAACTTAGTAAAAATGACTAATTGCAAAAAGTAACGAAGTTGATAAGTAACTTGATTGCAAACCATGATGGAGAAGAGTAATCCCTTCCGGGTTAAGGTTTACAACTTAGACTTGCTTTGATAGTTAAAAAACGGTTACATAGACATAACCAGGTTGATTTGATTAAAGACAATAGATTGAATGAGACTGTTATTAAAGAACTACTCGAATCACATCCTACGTTTGTATTACCCAACCCCATCCAAAATTGACGTTTACAGATGTAAAGAAATCTAAAACAATCAAAACTAGAACAACTGAATTGAAAGCAACATATGTATTTTAGAATCTTTAAACAATAAATAATGTTACTCGGCTTAACTTGCCGTGTTCAAACATTAACTCAACCAAAAACCATCAAGAACAAGTCATAGTATAAACCCTAATCACCCGAAGAAGATCACGGGTGGATTAGCCGGACATGACAACAAAAAGCAAATCAAAATCAAAGGTAAACATAGTATCTAACGTTAAAGATTCAAACCAAATGATTAGAAACACTTGAAAAGCCTTGAAATCGCCTCCGGGAGCCTTCGGGAAGCCTTGGGGACGAATCTCACACTTGGGACGACTTGGAATGAAAGATATCTCTGAAAACCTAATTTTTACGCCTTATAAGTGATTTCAGCGTCATGTACCGTAGGTCAGCTTTCTGCCGTAAGTCAGGTTAGGGCCATTTTGTTTAGTTTTGAGCTGATGCACCGTAGGTCATGTTTCCGCCGTAGGTCATGGTCAATCAGCTTTGTCCGATTCTTGTTTTCTTCGTAACTTCTTCGTTCGAAATCCGTTTTCCTCCCCGTTTGCGGCCACGTTCTTGTAATTGAATTCCCTTTCATCTCATCTATCATGGTTTTCACTTATCATCCATATGCATTCTTCAAAACCACTCAAATGATTGCGTTTAACCTAAAAACATCAAATCATCGTAGTTAACTTGTTCAACACAATATCTTACACTTAAACACATTAGATACATTAAAGTTAACCATTTAACCATGATAAACCTCATTCCAAACCCCGTACATCACCTAGCATGACGGTTTTCTTCGGCTGAGAGTTTAATCCTGAGAGGGTTAGGGATCAATTTTGACAGTGTAAATGGTAAAAAATTTTTTATCAATTTTCCCAACTCGCGTAACATATGTTTTTGATCGTATGGTTGAGCCATCAAACAGTTTTTTTTGGTCGTTGAATATGGATGTGAGAAAAACTAAACTCAATTAAAAAGAAAACTTTTGATCCAAATAATCAAAAATCAACTAATTTATTTTCAACAAAAGTATAAGGTGCAAATCACTTAATTGTGCACAACTGCACATAGCAACCTTCTTTGACTTGGCCATCCTTTTTTGGTTAGTGGTTACTAACTATGTAAAGCGAAGTGGAATAATAATATGTAATTTTATTTTGAGTTAATTTTAATTTTTTTTCTAATATTTGACTCAAGTAACTATTTTTATTTAAAAGATTCAAAACATCAATTTACCTCTAAAAGTTTTATATACTGTTTCAGTTTCACTTCAAAAATTTTATCATCTTCGATAAGGTTGAAACAACTAACAAAACCTTTGACTAAAATTGAAACAACTTATGAAACTTTTGGAGGTATATTAATGTTTTTGATCTTTTGAAGAAAAATAATTATTTTTAACAAAACTTGAGGAGTAAAATTCAACTTAACTTTTTTATTTTAAAACGTGTAGTGTTGAGGGGAACTAGTAAATATGTTTTATATACAAACTTTCAAGTGTATGCATGTTTAACCCACTACCCACTACGACTCTAGTACTTAAAAATATAAATGAAAAATAAGTTTTTTTATAGAATAGTACCACTCAGTAATCATACAACACAAAGGTTCGTTTAAAAATCAAGTTAGAAGAGGTGTTGCGGTGTTTAATAAGTGCAACTTTTTCACACCTTCTTAGCCTTGTTAGAAACATCTGTCATGTTTCTCACATGTCAAACGTAGTAAGTGCCACTTATAGAAAAGTCATGTCACAAACGTATAAAAATGTTACGCTTAATAAGTGTGACTTGTTCTTTTGGTTGATTACACTTAGTAAACATGTTTTTTTTTAAAAAAAATCTTTTGTTGTTTAATGAGTTGTTGCAATAACATTTACAACTTTTTAAACTTGTATTGTTTAGTGAGATATCCCACTTTATAAATATGTTTTCTCTCTTCTTCTAACAAAACTACGAGTAAATAAAAAAGTCACACTTGACAAACGTGAGAAACTCCTTACTAAAAACATCTCATGTCATCAACTCATCATATGTTATGTTGTACGAATGGGTAATAGCACTATTTATATATAAATTCAAGAAAAATAGTTTGATATAGAATTAGAAGGGTAACATGACACTTCTTGTCATTCTTCGACCACTTGTTCACACGTGTTGCAATTGAAGATATTAAAAAAACACAAATCCATCAGATAACAAAACTGAATTCATATACTTGAACGACTAACATTACAAAAAGAACCGAAAGCAATAAATGTTTTACAGTTTACAACACTGAAGACAAAATAATCTCCCTAGAACTAAAGCTCATGGTAGCCGGAAACCGTCTGATTTTGCCGGAATCATCGACCGGCGGTGACGCGTGAGATGCACCCTCACCGTTGACGATGTTTGAAGGAGGATGGTAATACATACGAGCCGTTTGAGGGCAGTGAGAATGAAATCTAGCCACGATTCTCACCCCTAAATCCAACATCTCTACGTATTTTCCCATTATAATAATCAACACCAGATTGTCGGATTCCAATCGGAAGATAATTTGATTGGAGAAAGGGTGTTGGTGTTGGTGTTTGTGTGTTTTGTGTTTTGGTTTTGAGAGCGTATGTTTTTATAATGGATTCGATCAACTGTTTGACTTTTATGTTGGACCTTCGCTACTCTTTCCCGTGATTTTGACTCCTTCTTTACTCGTGTCTTTTCTCTCTCTTACTTTTATAAACATTCTATGTACACATTAATAACGTTTGCATAATAAATTAATAATTTCTACCTAGAAATGTAAGTAAAAAGACAAAAGACTAATGTTTACAACATGATAAATATGATAAAGAGTAAATTATTATATTAGTCTCAGGTTTTGTCAATATAACGATTTTATTTCAAAAGTTAATAAATCCTTTTTAGTCTAATTGTTTCAATTTCTAACCATTTACATCGAATCTGTTAACATCGTTAGTTTGTTCCGTTAAATAAATATAATAGGAATATGTTATTCCTGATAGCATAACAATCATTACATACATACTAGGGCTGTTCACAAGCTGAGCTGAACCGACCAGACCAGGCCATGCTTGGCTCGTTTTCAAAACGAACCGAGTCGATCGGCTTGTTTACAACCTAGCGGAATATCGACCGAGCATTTTTCGAGCGTGAATTTTCCAAGCGAGCGTTGAGCGAGCGCAAACGAGCGGAGAACAATTTGTATAACCCAACTATCTAGTGTGTCATCCGATTTATATTGCAATGAGAGACGGTGACAGTGTTGGGTTTTAAGTTTTAATAACTAGGAAAAACTTACATTTCATAACATAACATTTTATTAATGACATTATGTCGTGGTTGACGATGAGACTACGGTTGTAGCCGATTAGGCGGTGAGCATATTGTGGAGAACGATGACAGTACTTTGAGTGAAAAATGATCGACTAAGAGTAGGAGTGGAGTTTATCTCTAATCGGCTTAGAATTTCACTTTTATGTTGTGTTAAGTTTTTTATTAGGTTAATTAAACTAGTATGCGTACATTTAATTATCTATTTGTATATAGTGGGTCAAATGTACTAGAGTGCTACGTATAAATTATATATATTTCACATAATACATATATATAAATAATTTGAGCCAAATCAAGTCAAGCGGACCTTTGCTCGTGCTTGGCTTATTAAAACCAGATGCCAGCAATGTGTCGATTGTGTTCTGCCCATCGATTCCAACTTAGACGGTTTGGATTCTTGGCAATTTTGATGGTGGCTTAGGGTGTTGATGATGATGACGATGGTGGAGGATGAAGGGGAAGGGGGTTGGGAGGTGGGAGAAAAAGAAATATTTATTTGAAATATATTTAATTTCTACAAATATGAAACTAACGGTGTAAACAAACTGAATGAAAATTATTACAAAGATAATATTATTAGACTAAAAAAACCACTTCTAAACTTTTAAACTAAAATGGCTATTACGACCAAACCTCAAGGACTAAAACAGTCGCAGACGTAAGGACTTTTTCATATAGTTCGGAGATTTTTGAGGATTGGCATTAAATTTCTTACTCACATAAAAGAGAAAATATGACCAAATTAATCATGTTCATGTGTCATAAACTAACAAGTTTAAATCTAAATCAACTTATAACTTTCAATTCTAACAAATCTGAAGTCAAAACACACACATAAGTAACATCAAATAACCATATAATCAAGAAATTATCAAATAATAAAACAAATAATCAAATCCACTTATCTACTAATTAAACCTACCAAATAATGAAATATTAAAGTAACATTTAGAATTATAGTACAACAAAATGTCTTGGCTTGTTTAGAATCAGATTTAAGGATGTTTAGAGTTGAAATCAAGGCTCATTAAATTGGTTAGGTCAGTGGTGTTTGAGGACCACAATAAGTAGAATTCTTTTTTTTAACGACAAATTTTTTTACTTCTACTCTTAGACTACATCAAATTATATCATATCTGGGTTTGAAACCAGTACCTCCCCTCTAATAGACAAACACTCTATCAAATGGGCTAACTCCATATTACAATAAGTAGAATTCTAGCTCACACGATTAGACAAGGTTGATCAGTTGGGGCGGTAGAATGTCGATAGTCGCTCATACGCTCCGATTGAAATTTCAATAGGTTGTATAAAGAATGCCACAAAAACAAAGACACATAATTATTTAGCTGAATTGTTAAAATAGGTATTGGACTTAATTGTCCAAAATCAGTAATGTTATTAGTTTCTAAATGGTTGAGTTTATTTTAGCACAAAAAGGAAACTGGTACAATTGATTTATTAGGTTAAATGTTACATATAAAAATCAAATTTAAAAAATATTTTAATTTGGGTGAAACCAATTATGTCAATCGTATCTATTTCGTCCAAATCGAATCACTAAACCATCATATTGAGTAGTCATCATCAAATTATTTTAAGTCAAGAAGTAAATAGAGATGAAGATGGGGGCCGGAATTTCTAATATATGTAATTATATTAAATATTAAAAAACATGTTAATAATATTCAAAAATAAATAATACCTAAAATACATGCCACCACGTTACATCCGCATTAAAAAAAAAAAAAAATATATTTACTAATTGATAAAAGTTCTATGCTGGGGCTCTCGGCAACCCTGAACTACTAAAAACCTGGCCCTTTGATGTGCTTGCCCAGCCTCTTCCACTAGAAAGAGCTAAATAACTAGAAAAACATACTGAAAAACATGTTAAAACATCTAATTTATAAAAAAAACATAAAAGCTAATGACTTAGTTAAAACACTTTTTAAATTTGAATGGCTTAATTGGAACATCGACCTAATTTTAAAACTTGATTATTATATATTCTGTAAACTTACCTCATCCTTTTATATATATGTTAATGTCTAATACGTTTATCTTTCTAAAATGGTTTATGTAAAATAATTTTTCTAGATGGTCAATGTCAAAAGTTATTAGGTTTGATGTTAAAATTTCATGTGGTTGGTCAAAATCTAGTTGACACTTGGGATTATATTATATATATATATTGTAAGTTTTTTTTCCATGACGCACAAGGACCTACGTCGACCTAGTAGGTCTGCCTCTACATGGGAGTTCAATAAAGATGTTTAATCGATTGAACAATGATTAAGATATTCACTATAATCAGGGGCGAAGCTTTTAAGGAGGAGGGGGGTGGGCGCTCCTATTTTTTCATCCGTAGTGTTAAATTTTAGCCCGATAGTGTAAATTTTTGGCCCGATAGTATAAATTTTTGGCCCGATAGTGTAAATTTTTGGTCCGGTAGTGTAAATTTTTATATAAATATCGAGTTCGCCCCCCCCTGAAAAAAATCATTTCGCCCCCGCCCCCTACAAAGTTGATTAAGCTCCGCCACGGACTATAATGTCTATGACAGTGAGGAATTTCTCTTCATGACTTGAGACCAACGATAAGCATAAGGTGTTACGAGATAAAGACCGTTGAGAGTGAGAAAATTGACATCTTTCGGGGATACGAACGGATCCGTAGCCCTTTGCTTGTATAAGTTAGGTGGTATTTATAGCGTATTAAAGCTATTATGCTTTTTGGCTTACATTGTATTATTTCTTTGAGTTTTTAGTGTATTTTAGTTTTCTCGTATTATCTTTATAATATCATGTATATGTGTTCAAGATACTGATTCTAAGGTGGGTGGTTATTTAATTTGGCCGGTGATGTTCGGTGAAATATCTCCGGGTCAAAATGAATTTTTGCACCTCAGGTTCGGGGGTAGTATTCCTACCTGGGCCGGGTTTCTCCCATCCTTATATGGGCACGACACCATGTGACCTAAGTGGCACTACTTAGGCCTTCGTAACATATGGAAGATAAGACGAGTGTTGGTGTTTGTTTGTAGTGGTGTCGATTGCCGAAACTTTGTAACTTGGAAATTTTATGTTATATGTGCTTATAATTAAATAATATGGTCTATATGGATAATTTGAGAATTGTTGGTTTTGATAAGTTGTTAGTTTATATATTAAAACTTCGGAATTTTATGTTATATGTGCTTTATATGTTGAAACTTGGGAATTTTATGTTATATGTGCTTATGATTAAACAACATGATTTTTTTTATTTTATAACAGTTATGCTGTCAAAATTTCATAAAAATCTCAATACTTTTTCATTTTAATTCCTTAAAATTGTAGGCAAAAATTGAAAATCAATACGCCCAAATGCAAATGAAGGCGGGTGAGTCGCCCATTAATGAGATGAAATGTATAGAGATTGCATTGGGACAAAGATGTGGTCATACGAGAGGTGTTGGATGAAAAGTAAAAAATCTCCCTCGTTATGAACTATCAAGCGGGTTATCATCATATCAAGATGAAGAAATAGAAGCATTAAAGCAACAAATGCGCATGCAAGAAAGGATGAATGGATTTGAAAGAAGAAAGTATAATCCCAATTGATACGGATTCGGACATGCCTGAAGAACCGTCCGGCCTTAGTCGTACAAGTGTTGGGCCGGTTATAATTCGTGGCTAGCATTGGACCTTCAAGTTATTATTAAGACCCATTCCAACCATTTCTTATTTTAGTATTGTTTGAATTTTAGAACTTTATCTTTTCCTTAATTGTTGGGATTTTTCCTTTGTTTATCTCTCTATTTTTCTATTTAAATATTGTACTCAATGGTTGGAATGGCAGGCAATTTTTTTATCAAAGAAAGAGTATTCTCTCATTATTTTCGAGCAGGTTATTGTTCGAGTTTTTTCTCCTTTCGGTCGACCGAAGGAGGTTTTCAAGCTAGGGTTCTAGCTTCCACTAATACGAATCCGTATTAAGTGGTATCAGCAGCTTCAGGTTCGTCGGGATGTCCAATTTTCGGAAAGATCGTCAACTGCACCACCGATTCGCCGCCGGAGGCAGTGGTCCGGAACAGCGTGATCCCCGTGACATCTAGATAGAGCGACCGCAACAACGGATTCGTGAACTCGAATTCAACCAACAACTGAGATTTGATGGTTACGAACCATACGATCCTTCCGCCACCGAGTCAGTCATCTGGGACGACGATAGAGATCGATTTCACAATGTTTTTGCCAACCAACCCCGCCGCCATGAACACCCTCCACCACCTCCTGCTGATCACATCCGTGCATTGGGCATTCATACTGAAATTCCAGAGTTTGAGGGGCACATGCAACCTGATGATTTCATCGATTGGCTCCACACCGTTGAGCGTATATTTGACCTCCGCCAAGTCCCTGACAGTTTAAAGGTAAAGCTCGTTGCTATACGTCTACGTAAGTATGCTTCTTTATGGTGGGAACATGTTCAACATCAACGCCAACGGGCAGGTAAACACAAGGTCGACACGTGGGAAAAGATGAAACGCTTAATGCGTTCCAAATTTGTCCCCGTCAATCATAAACAAGAATAGTTTTTAGCCTACCACAATTTTAAGCAAACTACACTTCCAGTGGAAGACTTTATTATTAAGTTTGTGTAACACCCGCAATTTTGATTAGACAAAGGGAAATAATAAGAAGGAAAGAATTTTGGAGGAAAAGGAAAAGAAAGAGAAAGTAGGAGGGGGGTTTTGTGTAAAGGTACAAAGAAAAGAAAAATATCTAATATACATAGGGATGGCTGCCCACTTCTTTCATTTTCTCACAACCCCCAAATTCAGCGAGAGTTTTAGAGAGAGAAAGAGAGCAGACTACGAGTTTGAAGGAAGAACAAGAAGAAGAGGAAGACGAGTTCGAGGTACTGGGTTCCACGGCTACTGATTTCGAAGGAGTCATACCCAGCAGCACAATGTGAGTTCTAAGACCCCTTCTTTTACGTATTTTGAACGATTTTTGGGGCTGGAACACATGTTAAAATTGTTTTCGAGCTGTGAGCGCTCAATCTGTGTATGTATGTATGAGTATGAAGGTGCGTATGGTCCGTTTGGACTGCTATGCCTAGTGTATGTAAGATTCCTAGGGCAGGTAGATAAATCTCAGCATGTTGACCATATGAGTACTGCCGAATGTATGTTTTAGGAATCCTTCCTATGATATGCATGATGTTTAGTTAATTCTAAGCAGCTGATATGATAAATCAGTGTTAATGTATGATTGAGATGATGTATGGATTGTAGAAATGGCGCAGGGTAAGTTGCAGGTGCCCTTACTCAACCGCATTAACTAATGCGGGTGGCAAAGAAAAATGCGGCCAAGGCATTACTCAACCGCATTAACCAATGCGGAAGGCTAAGAAAAATGCGGCCAAGGCATTACTCAACCGCATTAACCAATGCGGGAGACTAACTCGGGAAATGCGGTAAGTCATTCCTCATCCGCATTGACAAATGCGGATGAGGTAAATTAATGCGGTAAGGTATTACTCATCCGCATTGGCTAACGCTGATGATCCGACTAATACGGATGAACCAGAATGTGAAATGCGGATCAGACATAGTAAGATCTGATTAATTTGAGGAGAATGAGTAACATAGGCATGATAAGTGATGATGATGTTGCATGGTTGTACCTGTTGTATGCCACATATGAATGATGCCTTGTAGGATGAGAAGTGAATGTAGAAGTGTATGCATGATGCATGTATGCTAGTATGAAGTAAGTATGCTAGTATGATGTATGTATGTTAGTATGATGTTGCCGTAATAGATGGTGAATACTGATGATATGAAAGTATGTATGTTCCTTATGTATATGAGTTTTATCTTTAATAACTTTACGTGAACGAATGAACGAAAGAAACGAATGTATTAAGAACGTAAAGTAAAAGATAATGAAAGAAGGAATATGATGAATGAATGCATGCATTAACGAAAGAGAGTAAGAAAGGCTTGCAAGCAAATGAAGGAGGTGCACACCCCTGGCAGGTGTTAGCTCAACGGTGTACGGGTTAGCTACCCCGAAGGATGTACATCGGGTCAATCATTAAGATTGATAATGAGGTGAGCAACTTCGTGTTGCAAGAGACTCGGTTAGCAGGCAATCATAAGATTGCCACTGAGGTGAGCAGACGCGCACTGCAACAGACTCGGCTAACGTATGTTAGAACGATAATGAGGTGAGCAACTTCGTGTTGCAAGAGACTCGGTTAGCAGGCAATCATAAGATTGTCACTGAGGTGAGCAGTCACGCGCTGCAAGAGACTCGACTAACGTATAATAGAAGTAAAGTGAAAAGATAAGTGGTGCAAGTACCCACCCCAGGTGACTGGATCAGCATTTGTGCACAACGTTCGTGGCTAACCACCACAGGTCCAGCACCAGTAGTATGTATGATGAAAGTGGGGTATTGTACATGTCACCGAATGTAATGAACGTTCGAACGAAAGTAAAGAAAGTATGAATGAATGTAATGAATGTTCGAACGTAAGTAATGAATGTAGGAATGAAAGTAAAGTACGTACGAAAGTACGTGAAGTATGTATGTATGAAAGTAAATGAGTGTGATGAAGTGTACACGAATGAAAGTAAGTAATGAATGATGAGATAATCTAATATTATCAACGTGTACGTATGATGTGTGAGCACATGTATGAAAGAACAGTTAATAAAATGAAAGTATGTTTTATTATAAAACTAGAACTCACTCAGCAACGCTGACTTTTATGTGTTTTCCAGTTCGCAGGTAGTGTTGCTGAGGATGGTACGAAGCGGCTACTTAGCTCTTTTGGGATGGCATTCTCCATTTAATAATGATGCAACGTCATGCGTTGTGGGTCCATAACGCACGCAACACATTATGTTGCATGCAAGTGCAAGATTCCTTGATAATCCTGATAAACATGATTATTTAAGAAATCTTGCTTATGAAGGAAAATATATTTTTAAACATAATATCTTCTATATGAAGAAGAATATGTTTTCCTTCTTTTATGTTCTTTCGGTAGAGGTCGCTGTATGACCCTATGATTGCTGAGGATTCGAATAAACGAGATTATCCTCGTTTTCTTATGCATCAGCAGCAATCATAGTATAGTTAAGCAATGTAAAGAAAAGCTTGTATTTTGTAATCAAGACAATGATGTAAAAGCTTTTATGATGAAATGAGAATGCATGTTTTATTAATTCCGCTGCGTATTTATGAACATGTATTAAATGTACGTTATATATGCGATGAAGAACCAACAGTAAGGTGCCCGGTGATCGGGGCCTTACAAGTTGGTATCAGAGCAAAAGTTTAAGTAAAATGGGTAAATTTTCATAATAAACCTAAACTTAAACTGAGAATGGGACAGGGAGAATGAGAATGCCATCTGAGTAGTCGCGTGCCATCAGGTATTTTCTTAAAGATTAACTGGTATTATGTGCGCTTGTTACGTGAATGACGTGTACTGTTAGACTGAGATACTAATGTAGTCAGGATAGGTGATGCTCGGGGTGCGAAGAGTAGAGTAAGTGGCTAATCACAACTGGCCACTGTAATTAGGGACTTACTGTACTTAACATAAACTGAGCTATTTCCTTGAATGACCGTGTTGGTGTTTTAATCTTTCAGTGTGATAGAAGATGGTAGGTGATAGATCATCTGATGCTTCCCGTGATGGTGAACGTGGTGATGAGCCGCGTATCACGCGAGGAAGACTTAGGAAAGAGAAAGTAGTTCGTGAGGAGAACGAGGTTCCTCACCAGGAAGAGACGGACGAGAGCGCCAAGTTGAGAGCCTCGGTAAAAGAGGCAGTGATTGAGGAAGTGCACCAGGTTATGCAGACGATCCTACCGACTGTGATGACCGAAGCGATAAAGGCAGTACGAGAGGAGGATAGACGAGGGAGGAATCGGTCCTCGGGTAGACAGCAACAGGCAGGGGTAGAAACAGTATTGTCTGATGATGAAGAAGAAGAGGAGGAAGAACAGGTACGGGAGACAGCCCGGGGTTGTGACTACGGGAAATTTATGAGGTGCAAGCCTCCGACTTTTGATGGTTCGGGTACGGCTGCTGATGCTCACCAATGGGTGAGAGAGATGGAGGCGGTCCTTGATATTAGTGACTGCCGGGAGGATAAGAAGGTAAAGTTTGCTACCCACTCGTTTACGGGGACGGCATTGTGCTGGTGGGACAATATTGTCCAGGCCGAGGGTAGCAGGGCCATTGGGAAATTGAAGTGGTCTGAGTTGAAGAGGATGGTGATCGAGGAGTTTAGTCCTCGTCGAGAGATGGACAGAGTTGAGAGAGAGTTCCTGCAGTTGGAAGCGGGAACGATGACCCACCAACAATACACGACCAAGTTCAACGACATGGCACGGTTGGTGCCAGAACAAGTGACGCCGGTGTCTCGCAAGATTAACCGGTATATTCAGGGATTGCCAGCCGAAATTCGTTGGCACTTGATTTCCGCCCGACCAAGTACTTTCAGGTCGGCGGTGGATTTAGCTGGGAGGTTGTACGATGAACGGGCTGCGATGGTAAAATCTGAGGGCAGTAAGAAGGGAAGTGATGAGAGGAAGTGGCAGGGAAAGAGGTTCGGTCGGGGTGATACTTCGACAAGTAGCAAGAAGGCACGGGTTGATGAACGCCGTGTGGTCGTGACAGGTGCAGGGTCGAGAAAGTGTGAAAAGTGTGGGCGAGAGCACGGTGGTGAATGCAGATGGGGGCTGAATGTATGTTTTAAGTGTGGAAAGCCCGGTCATATGGCTAAGGAGTGTAGGGCGATGAAGTGCTTTAACTGCGGGGAAAGTGGTCATATGAACAAAGATTGCAAGAAGCCGAGGTCTGGGAGTTCCGGCGGGAAGAAGGCAGTGGGTGAAGAGTCGAAGGCAAGCGCCAGAGCATTCACGATGACACAGGAAGAGGCTAGAACGGACCCTGATGTAGTGTCCGGTACGTTTCTGGTGAACCAAACTCTAGCCTCAGTATTATTTGATTCAGGTGCCAGTAGGAGTTTTATTTCTGCTGTTTTTAGTGCCAAATTGCCCGTTAGTAGTAGGCGTGTGAATGTGCCGTTTGATGTAGAGACTGCTATAGGTAAAACCACCAGGATTGCTGAGGTAATTGAGGGTTGCGATGTAGAACTGGAAGGTCACAAATTCCCAGTTAAACCCTTTGCGATGACGTTAGGAGGTTTCGATTTGGTGCTTGGAATGGATTGGTTGGCAGATTTCGAGGCGAACATTGTGTGTCGCAAGAAGATGATCAGTTTGACAGCGCCTGACGGTAGCCCAGTGACAGTTTATGGGGATCGGGTTACTACGATTCCGAAAGTGATCTCAATGGCAGTGGCGGGGAAATGTATGAGGCGTGGATGTAGCGCCTATTTATGTTATGTGAAAGATGTAGAGAAGCCAGCACCACAACTGTCTGATGTTCCGGTTGTGTGTGAGTTCCCAGACGTGTTCCCAGAAGACTTATCGGGATTGCCACCTGACAGAGAGATCGAGTTCCAGATTGATTTAGTACCAGGCGCCCAACCTGTTGCCAAGGCACCATACCGATTGGCCCCGACAGAGATGAAAGAGTTGATGGAGCAGTTACAAGAGCTACTGGATAAGGGGTTTATTAGACCGAGTATCTCACCTTGGGGTGCTCCGGTCCTGTTTGTAAAGAAGAAGGACGGTAGTATGAGGATGTGCATCGACTACCGTGAGCTGAATAAGCTGACAGTAAAGAACAGATACCCCTTGCCGAGGATCGACGACTTGTTTGATCAACTTCAGGGTGCCAGTTGGTTTTCGCGTATAGATCTTCGATCAGGCTACCATCAACTGAAGGTGAAGGAGCAGGATATCCCTAAAACAGCTTTTCGTACGCGCTACGGTCATTATGAGTTCCTCGTTATGTCATTTGGCTTGACCAACGCGCCAGCTGCTTTTATGGACCTGATGAATAGGGTGTGCCGGCCGATGTTGGATAAATCAGTGATTGTATTCATTGACGACATCTTGATTTATTCAAAAAGCGAGACTGAACATGCCGGTCACATTCGTGAAGTTCTGGAGACACTGAGAAGGGAGAAGTTGTATGCAAAGTTCTCCAAGTGCGCATTCTGGTTGCGTGAAGTTCAGTTCTTGGGTCACGTGGTAAATCCGGATGGGATTCTAGTTGATCCGGCGAAAGTGGAAGCAGTAATGCAATGGAAGTCTCCGAAGACGCCGTCCGAGATCCGTAGTTTCTTGGGTTTGGCGGGCTACTACCGAAGGTTCATCCAAGACTTTTCCAAGATTGCTTCTCCGCTGACCAAGTTGACCCGAAAGGATGTGAAGTTTGTATGGGGTCAAGCTCAAGAAAAGGCATTCGAAGAACTGAAGACAAGATTGACCCAAGCTCCAGTATTGGCACTACCCGACGGGAGTGAGGATTTAGTGGTTTATTCCGATGCCTCCTACTCGGGGTTGGGATGTGTATTAATGCAGAGGGGAAAGGTGATAGCCTATGCATCCCGACAGCTGAAAGTTCATGAGGTTAATTATCCTACTCATGACCTGGAGTTAGCAGCTGTGGTTTTCGCGTTGAAGATTTGGCGGCACTATTTATACGGGACGAAGTGCACCATCTTCACAGACCACAAAAGTTTGAAGTACTTCTTCGAGCAGAAAGATCTGAATATGAGGCAGAGACGGTGGTTGGAACTAATAAAAGACTACGATTGTGAAATCCATTACCACCCGGGCAAAGCTAACGTGGTGGCTGATGCCCTTAGCCGAAAGGAGAGGCCCGAGCCGATTCGGGTAAAGGCGTACCACCTAATCATGACCTCAGACATGATGAAACAAGTCAGAGAGTTCCAGGATGAAGCACTGAAAGAAGATCATCTAAACTCTGAACGAATGAGAGGTCTGGTCGCAGAACTGGGTGAGAACACGACGGGTGTTAGGACCCGGTTTGGACGTATGTGGATTCCTCGTCTCGGGGATCTACGAATGAAAATTATGGATGAAGCTCATAAGTCTCGATACTCCATTCATCCCGGCGCCACCAAAATGTACCAAGACATGAAGAAAGATTATTGGTGGCCGGGTATGAAACGCGATGTGGTGGAGTATGTGAGTAAATGCCTCACGTGTTTGCAAGTGAAGGCGGAGCACCAGAAGCCGTATGGAAAGATTCAACCTTTGGACATCCCGGAGTGGAAGTGGGAACACATCACCATGGATTTCATCACAAAGCTGCCACGTACCCCTAAAGGGTATGATACGATCTGGGTGATTGTGGATCGATTGACGAAGAGCGCTCACTTCTTACCGATGCGGGAGACATATTCGTCCGAGAAGTTGGCTGATCTTTTCATCAAGGAGATTGTGACTCGTCACGGTGTACCGGTGTCGATTGTGTCAGATCGCGACACCCGGTTTACATCCAAATTCTGGAAGAAATTCCACGATGCCATGGGAACAAGGTTGCATATTAGCACGGCTTATCATCCTCAAACTGATGGTCAGTCAGAAAGGACCATTCAGACCTTGGAGGACATGCTTCGGGCATGTGTTATTGATTTCGGAGGAAGTTGGGATGACCATCTACCGTTTGCTGAGTTCTCGTACAACAACAGTTATCATGCTAGTATTGGCATGCCACCCTACGAGATGTTATACGGTAGAAGATGCAGGACCCCCGTCTGTTGGGGTGAAATTGGTCAAAAAGAATTGGGAAGCGTCGAAGTGGTAGAGGCTACTACTGAAAAGCTCGAAAGAATTAAAGCGTATATGAAAGCTGCCAAAGGCCGACAGAAATCGTATGCCGACAAACGACGCAGACCGATTGAGTTCCAGGTGGGAGATCGTGTTATGTTGAAGGTCTCACCTTGGAAAGGGATCATTCGATTCCGGAAGCGGGGTAAGCTGAGTCCGCGATATATAGGCCCTTTCCGAATTGTTGCTCGAGTAGGGGAGGTGGCCTATAGGTTAGATTTGCCAGATGAACTAAGTGGAATCCACCCGACTTTCCACGTGTCTCATCTGAGGAAGTGTCTAGCGGATGAAGACATGGTCGTTCCACTGGATGATATAGAAGTAGACGAAAAGCTCAATTATGTAGAGCAACCAGTGGCGATCATAGATCGCAAAGAAAAGAGGTTGAGAAATAAAGTGGTTCCCCTTGTGCGTGTACAGTGGCGGCACAGGAAGGGATCCGAGTCGACGTGGGAAACTGAAGAAGAAATGAGGCAGCATTACCCACGACTGTTCGAGGAATGACAGGTTTCGGGGACGAAACCTAAAATAAGGGGGGTGGACTTGTAACACCCGCAATTTTGATTAGACAAAGGGAAATAATAAGAAGGAAAGAATTTTGGAGGAAAAGGAAAAGAAAGAGAAAGTAGGAGGGGGTTTTGTGTAAAGGTACAAAGAAAAGAAAAATATCTAATATACATAGGGATGGCTGCCCACTTCTTTCATTTTCTCACAACCCCCAAATTCAGCGAGAGTTTTAGAGAGAGAAAGAGAGCAGACTACGAGTTTGAAGGAAGAACAAGAAGAAGAGGAAGACGAGTTCGAGGTACTGGGTTCCACGGCTACTGATTTCGAAGGAGTCATACCCAGCAGCACAATGTGAGTTCTAAGACCCCTTCTTTTACGTATTTTGAACGATTTTTGGGGCTGGAACACATGTTAAAATTGTTTTCGAGCTGTGAGCGCTCAATCTGTGTATGTATGTATGAGTATGAAGGTGCGTATGGTCCGTTTGGACTGCTATGCCTAGTGTATGTAAGATTCCTAGGGCAGGTAGATAAATCTCAGCATGTTGACCATATGAGTACTGCCGAATGTATGTTTTAGGAATCCTTCCTATGATATGCATGATGTTTAGTTAATTCTAAGCAGCTGATATGATAAATCAGTGTTAATGTATGATTGAGATGATGTATGGATTGTAGAAATGGCGCAGGGTAAGTTGCAGGTGCCCTTACTCAACCGCATTAACTAATGCGGGTGGCAAAGAAAAATGCGGCCAAGGCATTACTCAACCGCATTAACCAATGCGGAAGGCTAAGAAAAATGCGGCCAAGGCATTACTCAACCGCATTAACCAATGCGGGAGACTAACTCGGGAAATGCGGTAAGTCATTCCTCATCCGCATTGACAAATGCGGATGAGGTAAATTAATGCGGTAAGGTATTACTCATCCGCATTGGCTAACGCTGATGATCCGACTAATACGGATGAACCAGAATGTGAAATGCGGATCAGACATAGTAAGATCTGATTAATTTGAGGAGAATGAGTAACATAGGCATGATAAGTGATGATGATGTTGCATGGTTGTACCTGTTGTATGCCACATATGAATGATGCCTTGTAGGATGAGAAGTGAATGTAGAAGTGTATGCATGATGCATGTATGCTAGTATGAAGTAAGTATGCTAGTATGATGTATGTATGTTAGTATGATGTTGCCGTAATAGATGGTGAATACTGATGATATGAAAGTATGTATGTTCCTTATGTATATGAGTTTTATCTTTAATAACTTTACGTGAACGAATGAACGAAAGAAACGAATGTATTAAGAACGTAAAGTAAAAGATAATGAAAGAAGGAATATGATGAATGAATGCATGCATTAACGAAAGAGAGTAAGAAAGGCTTGCAAGCAAATGAAGGAGGTGCACACCCCTGGCAGGTGTTAGCTCAACGGTGTACGGGTTAGCTACCCCGAAGGATGTACATCGGGTCAATCATTAAGATTGATAATGAGGTGAGCAACTTCGTGTTGCAAGAGACTCGGTTAGCAGGCAATCATAAGATTGCCACTGAGGTGAGCAGACGCGCACTGCAACAGACTCGGCTAACGTATGTTAGAACGATAATGAGGTGAGCAACTTCGTGTTGCAAGAGACTCGGTTAGCAGGCAATCATAAGATTGTCACTGAGGTGAGCAGTCACGCGCTGCAAGAGACTCGACTAACGTATAATAGAAGTAAAGTGAAAAGATAAGTGGTGCAAGTACCCACCCCAGGTGACTGGATCAGCATTTGTGCACAACGTTCGTGGCTAACCACCACAGGTCCAGCACCAGTAGTATGTATGATGAAAGTGGGGTATTGTACATGTCACCGAATGTAATGAACGTTCGAACGAAAGTAAAGAAAGTATGAATGAATGTAATGAATGTTCGAACGTAAGTAATGAATGTAGGAATGAAAGTAAAGTACGTACGAAAGTACGTGAAGTATGTATGTATGAAAGTAAATGAGTGTGATGAAGTGTACACGAATGAAAGTAAGTAATGAATGATGAGATAATCATAATATTATCAACGTGTACGTATGATGTGTGAGCACATGTATGAAAGAACAGTTAATAAAAATGAAAGTATGTTTTATTATAAAACTAGAACTCACTCAGCAACGCTGACTTTTATGTGTTTTCCAGTTCGCAGGTAGTGTTGCTGAGGATGGTACGAAGCGGCTACTTAGCTCTTTTGGGATGGCATTCTCCATTTAATAATGATGCAACGTCATGCGTTGTGGGTCCATAACGCACGCAACACATTATGTTGCATGCAAGTGCAAGATTCCTTGATAATCCTGATAAACATGATTATTTAAGAAATCTTGCTTATGAAGGAAAATATATTTTTAAACATAATATCTTCTATATGAAGAAGAATATGTTTTCCTTCTTTTATGTTCTTTCGGTAGAGGTCGCTGTATGACCCTATGATTGCTGAGGATTCGAATAAACGAGATTATCCTCGTTTTCTTATGCATCAGCAGCAATCATAGTATAGTTAAGCAATGTAAAGAAAAGCTTGTATTTTGTAATCAAGACAATGATGTAAAAGCTTTTATGATGAAATGAGAATGCATGTTTATTAATTCCGCTGCGTATTTTATGAACATGTATTAAATGTACGTTATATATGCGATGAAGAACCAACAGTAAGGTGCCCGGTGATCGGGGCCTTACAGTTTGAGCAGTTACGCATGCGGTGCGGCATTGAAGAAGATGAAGAACAAACGATTGCCCGTTTCTTAGGCGCTTTACGTTCCGATCTCGCGGACGTTGTTATGTTACAACAATATTGATCTTTTTGATGTGTGCAGGTTAGCTCATCAAGTGGAGCGTCAACAAGTAACCAAACCAAAACCCGCTACCCGATTTTCTTCGTACAAACCCGTCACATCTTCATCGCAATCTCGGGTTGACACTCCAAAACCTGACTTGAGCGTACCTCCACATACGCCATCAGGCACTGGGAACAACACCAACCGATGCTACAAGTGTAATGGTATTGGCCACGTGAAGCGGGAATGCCCCAACAAACAGGTAGTCGTGCTTGTTAGCGATTCACCACCAACTTATGATTCGGAGCCAGAGAATGAGTTGGAGATACCGACTGAAATTATTTACCCCGATCGGGGAGAGAACCTTGTTATTCGTCGAGTTTTAAGCACCCACGTACAAGATACAAGTGACGACACCGCATGGCTTCGTAACAATATTTTTCGCACTAAGTGTACTTCAAAAGGAAAAGTATGTAACGTTATTATTGATGGGGGAAGTTGTGAAAACATTGTTAGTCAGTCCATGGTTGACAAACTTAATTTACCGACCCAAGATCACCCGGAACCGTATCAACTAACGTGGCTAAAGAAGGGTAATTTGATCAAAGTCACGCATCGTTTCCTGGTACAATTCTCGATTGGTAATAAGTATTCGGATGAAATTTGGTGTGAAGTTCTATCTATGGATGCATGTCATCTCCTTTTGGGCCGCCCATGGCAGTATGATCGTCGCGCAAGACATGACGGCTTCAGGAACATGTACACATTCAAAAAGGATGGTGTCAACATTACCCTTGCACCATGCAATCCAAAACAAGATGAGTCTGAGTCCATGTTAATCACCAAGTTTGAATTTTCTGTTTTGGCTCGCTCCCTCCCACCACAACTTATTTTTGGGTTATTAATTGCAGAAGAAAATCCGGATGCGCCACCGGTTCCACCAGAAGGGATACCCTTATTATCCGAGTTTAGCGATGTGTTTCCGGAGGAAATTCCCGCGGGTCTTCCACTTGCTCGAGACATTCAACACTGCATCGATTTCTTACCAGGTGCGAGCATCCCAAACAAACCTGCTTACCGTATGAACCCAAAAGAATTCACCGAGTTACAACGCCAGGTCACCGAACTTCTTGAGAAGGGTTTCATTCGGGAAAGCATGAGTCCATGCGCAGTACCCGCTCTTTTGGTTCCCAAACCTAATGGGACATTTCGCATGTGTGTTGATAGATCACCATCAAGTATCGTTTTCCAATCCCGAGGTTCGACGATTTACTTGATCATTTGCATGGCGCACAAGTTTTTTCTAAAATCGACTTACGTAGTGGGTACCATCAAATACGCATGCGGCCCGGGGACGAGTGGAAAACCGCTTTCAAAACAAGCGATGGCTTGTACGAGTGGATGGTCATGCCGTTTGGCTTATCGAATGCACCAAGTACTTTCATGCGTTTAATGAACCACATTTTTAAACCATTTATCGGTAAATGCGTCGTCATTTATTTCGACGACATCTTGGTTTATAGTTCGGACGTGGCACGCCATTTATCCCACTTGCGAGATATATTCTTAGTGCTTCGTGATCAGAGGCTTTATGCCAATGGAAAGAAGTGTCATTTTATGACTTCAGAAGTGCTTTTCTTGGGTTACTTGATTTTAGGTTCAGGTATACGTATGGACGACTCCAAAATCTCGGCCATGACAACTTGGCCAACCCCTACGTCCCTTCGTGATGTTCGTAGTTTTCATGGGCTGGCATCTTTTTACCGCAGGTTCATCAAGAATTTCAGTTCTATTGTCGCTCCCATTACCGAGTGTCTCAAAAGTAGTAAGTTCGTGTGGTCTCCTACGGCCCAATCCTCGTTTGACGCCTTAAAAGTAGCCGTTACACAGGCCCCGGTTTTAGCACTCCCCAATTTTTTACACGTTTTTCAGGTTGAATGTGACGCGTCGGGCGTAGGCATCGGAGGTGTACTCAGCTAACAACAACGTCCGATTGCGTTTTTTAGCGAAAAATTAAGTGACACACGGCGCCGCTATAGTACGTACGATAAAGAGTTCTATGCCATTGTTCGTAGTCTTGAATATTGGCGACATTACCTACTCCCCAATGAGTTCATCCTTTATTCGGATCATCAGGCTCTCAAGTTCATTCAGGGGCAAGCCAAATTGAACCCAAGACATGCTAAGTGGGTGGAGACCTTACAAGATTTTTCTTTTGTTATTCGTCACAAGGCCGGGTCAGCAAATTCTATGGCCGACTCGTTGAGCCGTCGCCCATCTCTAACTACCGTTATGTCTTTTGATGTTGTGGGGTTTGACTCCTTTTCGAGTCTTTATCAAGATGACCCGGATTTTCGTAGTGTGTGGCAGAAGACTAAAGATGAGCCGTACAAGTGTTTCTTTCAAAAGGCGGGATTTTTGGGGTTCAAGGTTGTGCGTTCCTCTTTCATCTTTTCGGGAAGCTATCGTATTGGAATGTCATCAGGGTGCACTTGCTGGACATTTTGGACGAGATAAAACTATTGCACTGGTTCGGGATCGTTTTTATTGGCCGAAGTTGTCCAAAGAAGTCTCCAAAATTCTGGCTCGTTGTCGCATTTGTCATATTGCTAAAACCCGCCACACAAACCAAGGCCTTTACACTCCGTTACATGTACCGGTTCGTCCCTGGGAGGATGTTAGTCTTGATTTTGTGTTAGGACTGCCACTAACTCAGCGAAAGAAGGACTCCATCATGGTTGTGGTGGATCGTTTCTCAAAGATGGCGCATTTTGTTCCTTGTGTTAAGAATATGATGCTTCCCAGGTTGCGCGCCTTTATTTTGCGGAGGTTGTTCGGTTGCACGGGTTCCAAAAACAATCACCTCTGACCGGGATGTCAAGTTTGTTAGCATTTTTGGCGCACGCTATGGAAACGTTTGGGCGCAAAGTTACAGTTTAGTAGTTCGTACCACCCTCAAACGGATGGTCAAACGGAAGTGACGAACAGAAGCTTGGGTAATCTACTTCGAAGCCTTGTAGGGGATCATCCGAAACAATGGGATCTTGCCTTACCCCAGGCCGAGTTCGCTTATAATCGGTCCAATCATAGTTCGACGGGTCGCAGTCCTTTTTTCGTTGTCTATGGTCGCAACCCTTTTACCCCACTTGACTTGGCTCCGTCTCCCGATCTGGAGTACTTTAGCGCCGAGGGTGATGAACAGGCCAAACAAATCAAGTTACTACATGAGCAAGTTCGTGAGAAGATTATCCAGCGCAACTTACATTATCAAGCTCGTGCCAACCAACATCGGAAGAAGGTCGTTTTTAATGAAGGTGATCTCGTTTGGGTTTATTTGCGTCGTGAAAGGTTCCCGCAAGGCAGGTTTGGAAAGCTACACCCCAGGGCGGATGGTCCTTTTCGTGTCCTTAAGCGCATCAACGACAACGCCTACAAAATTGATCTCCCCGGTCATTACAAGGTGTCCGCCACTTTCAATGTTGCTGACCTCTCTCCTTATGTTGCGGACGGTGACGATGACTCGCGGACGAGTCCTTTTCTAGAGGGGGAGGATGATACGGATTCGGACATGCTTGAAGAACCGCCCGGCCTTAGTCGTACAAGTGTTGGGCCGGTTATAATTCGTGGCTAGCATTGGACCTTCAAGTTATTATTAAGACCCATTCCAACCATCTCTTATTTTAGTATTGTTTGAATTTTAGAACTTTATCTTTTCTTAATTGTTGGGATTTTTCCTTTGTTTATCTCTCTATTTTCTATTTAAATATTGTACTCAATGGTTGGAATGGCAGACAATTTTTATCAAAGAAAGAGTATTCTCTCTTTATTTTCGAGTAGGTTATTGTTCGAGTTTTTTTCTCCTTTTCGGTCGACCGAAGGAGGTTTTCAAGCTAGGGTTCTAGCTTCCACTAATACGAATCCGTATTATCAATGACGATGAAGATGATGAAGACGACGACAATTAGGAGGTTAATTTGTTTGGGTTGTAAAAACTTAAGGTATGTTTACTTTGGTACTTTCGTTTTGTTTGGTATGTAATTACTAGAATTGTTTGATCTTTCTTTAGGTATTCACAATATTTAGTTTTCATTTCAGTGTATTTGATTTGGTGTTCATAATATTGAATTTTAGGTAAAAAAAATCTAGAAAAAAATAAAATTTTAATTATGACGACGACCATTTAAAAATTAATTTATTAATTTAAAATATTTTTATTTTCATTAATTATTGTATTATAAAACATATGGCGATGAATTTTCGCCGCCACAGAGTATATTTATTTTTTAGTTTTGAATTAAAACATAACGATTAAAATAATTCCGGCAAGTTTGTAGCGACGACTTGTCGTCGTGATAGATAGCTATGGCGACACTAGCTACTGTGAAGACTTGATTTTGACCTATGGTGACGACACTATGGCTACTGAGCCTATCGCGATGACATGTTTTCGCAATAGCCTATACCGACGACTTTTGTCATCTACGGTGATGACATTTGTCGTCGCGAGGTCTTAAATCTTATAGTGTGTTACTTCGTACGTTTTTCTTTATGTATCTTACCCCTACGAAACACGTGTCGAAGTATATTATTGTTGACAATTTCATTTGAATATTAGGTTTAAGCTTTTATTTGAAATACTAATCAAACTGCTTATAACAAAATGAACCCAACGTATAACCTGTAATATGTTGCATTACACCTTGAAAAAGCTGCATTAGACCTTAAAACTGTTATAATAGCCTAAAACAATTTTTTGTCAAAAACAACATTAGGTGAAGTTGAATTAAGTTTAAAACAACATTTTTATTAGATATGCAATCTTTTTTTATGACAAATGCAACTTATTTGCCGGCAAATGCAATTTTTTTAAAGAGTTGTTTCTAAAAGTGTATTAAGATCATTTTTCTAGTAATTAAAAGACAGAATTTCATAAATTAAATACTCAAGTTTTTAACTAGTTACGTTTTATACATAATTTTTTGTAGAAAGCGAAATCATGGAAATAGTAAAAACACATGCATGTTGTACTTTCGGATCTAAAGAATCACATTAAGTTGATATGGGCTTGATATACACTATGACCCGAAAAGATGGGAATATGTTAAGTCTTTCCATGAAGAACTTGTTCTCCTAAAAAAAAGTTCTAAAAAAGTCGAATGAAAGTAAACATATATAATAATAACCTTATGTAACACGATTAAAACAAATAATATAACAAGCTCATAGATATACAACAATTGAAATTAGTCATCTTATATACATCAGATCCCAATTCGATCCGACTTCTTCCAAACCCCACGTAAAGTGAAAGCTAAGTTAAACATCGAATAAAACTTTATGATATATAACATTTTTATGTAAGACAACTAAAACAATTAAATATATACTAAATGACCTTCTTTGTTTAATTCATTTATCGATCTATGTTTTTCTTTAACATTAGTAGGTGAAATTGATTCAACATACGCTATAACTTAATAAATTTAGCTATTCCCATTCTTCCTCTTTGTTGCATTTGAAGATATTGAACTTGTACAATACTACATAAAGAATCGAGTATCTTTATAAATCAATCATCAATGAAAGTTTACATTTCCATTCAGTTTACAACACTGCAGAAAAAATAATCTCCCTAGGACTAAAACACATGCTTGCCTGAAACCGTCCAATTTTTTCACAAGCCGGTGGCACGTGAGAACCATCCTTAGCGTCAACGATGTTTGAAGGAGGATGATAGTACATACGAGCAGTTTGTGGGCAGTGAGAATGAAATCTAGCCACAATTCTCACCCCTAAATCCAACATCTCTACGTATTTCCCCATTACAATTAGATCGTCCGATCGATTCCAATAGGCACTCAAAGAAACAAATGTAATTGAATATAACGATGATCAAAGCGATATTGAATTGCCGAAAAGATGAGATGGGAATAAAATTTGATCGGAGAAAGGGTGTTTGTGTGTGGTTTGTTTGTGATTTGGTTTGGAAAGATTTGGGTTTATAAAGGATGCGAATATGCGATCTGGTGTTTGACTTGTTACTTGTACCCTTTCGCTTCTCTTTACGATGCTTTGACTACTTCTTTCTATTTCCTCTTTTATTGTTTGAATAATTCTTGTTTTTGACTTGTTGTCTGAACCTTGGAATATACAAAAGTACAAAACACCCTTTGACATTTTTATCATAAGTATTATACATTATACTATTATAGACTAGCTAGAGCAATATATTCCGATGCATAACGGTTGAACTGGTCGTCTTGTCGGTCACTTGGCTCGATTGGTTAGAACAATCATATTAGATTTAAAAACGAACGAATGATTTCACAATTATGCTTATATGGATATACATAAAGTTTTACATAATTTGGTATAAATATTATATATAAAAGAATAAGTAAAGTTTATATGACAATGAATATGATGATGTATTTATATTTTGGTAATCTAACATCAATAAGTTGGCACACCAACCATTTAAAGTTTTCAAAGCTTTAGGCTTTAACTGTTGTCAATGATAATCAGAGAAATGGAACAGGACTGAATTGCTTTGTATTATTGTGTGTTTTAACAAGCCTACGTACAGAAGTATAAATAGCCTATACAAGGAACTAAATAAGGAAAATACAAATAATTACATTGAAAAGGAATGGCTGGCAATTAGCTAGAACCAGAGAATCATGCTTGACAGTTGTAGGTTTGGTTTGGTAATGTCAATGGTCTATTTTGGGAGATGATGGAGACTGATCCCATGATTTTAAATAAAATCTTTCAACATTCCCTCTCAAGTTGAGTAGTGGGGTTTTCAATGCTCAACTTGTCAAGGCAATGATTAAAATTTTTTCCATTGACCGCCTTTGTTAATATATCTGCGAGTTGATCTTCTGAGCGGATAAACGGAAGTTCAATAATCCATGTTTCAAGTTTTTCTTTGATGAAGTGTCGATCTACCTCAACATGTTTGGTGCGATCATGTTAGACTGGATTCTCTGAAATTTGAATAGCTGCCTTGTTATCACACATAATTCTACTGAGTTGAGTTGGAGGATACCTGATTTCTGTCAAGAGTTTCCGTATCCAGAGTATCTATCCTAGACCTCGTGCTATTCCTCGAAATTCCGCTTCAGCGCTTGAAAGTGCCACCACTTTTTGTTTCTTGCTTCTCCAAATGACAAGATTCCCTCCAACGAGGGTAAAGTAACCGGATGTTGATCTTCTATTTTCTTTATCTCCGGCCCAGTCCGCATCAGTATACACTTGGGTTTCTAGTGCCCATTCGGTTTGAACAGAACTCCATGACTAGGTGTACCTTTAAGGTATCTGTGAATCCAAGGATCGCAAGTCAGGAATTATCAGTATTAAAATAAATCAATTTAATGATCACGGAATTATCATTAATTGACGTTTAATTGTTTGAATGATTAATTATGAACACAACCACAGAAACACAATAAATACGAAATCTATATAATAATTCAAATGTATTTCATTAAATATAATGTAATGATTACAAAAGAATAATGAATAACTATGAACAATCGAATTCTGTGAATCGAATGATGTTTGATGTTGATGTGACGGCGATTAGGGTTGCACAATGAACTCTTGACAGCCGTATATTGATTGATTGCGTTCCCTGAGATGTGAAACCTAGGACTCATATTTATAGATGATTTGAGTCGGCTAAGGAAACACCGGATCTCTCGGGATTTGTTGTTGATCTTGTTGACTTGTTTGACTTCTTGGAATTGATAATCACACAAGTATAATAGTCTTCCGCAGGAGTCTTGCCTTCCGCAGATCTTCTGTTCTTCCGTAGATGATTTGCTTTTCCGTAGGAATGTTGTTCTTCCGTAGATAATCCTCCTGTAGGGGTCTTCACTTCATGGAACTTGATCATCCGTAGGAACTTACACTTGGTCATTTGGTCTTGTATGAAACATATCTACGGATTAACAAAATTGTTCATCCGTAGATGTTTCCTACACTTGGTCAGTTTTATCAAATCCATCCCACGAATATTGTTTCTCCTGTCAAAGCACAAATCAACACACATACATATATGGGGTTAACCTATAGATTCAAATCACATATATATATATATTTGACTGTTACAAATGTTAATTACAAGACTTGATTTTCAAGTACTAAGCCTATACAAAATTGATCTAGTCCTATACAATCTAGACCTAACAATACTCCCCTTAGGCTTAGCTCCTTGTAATCAGTCCTTCAAAACTGCTAGCTCCTTGACTCTAGCTATCATCTTATTGTAGAAGTAAGATACAGCAGTTTTCTGATCATCATATTTGTACTTTATCTGCATCCTGCTGATCTTCTTCAGTGTGTCATAATTGAGTCCCAAGACATCTTCTTCCGTAGTGAGTGTTTCCACTACACTATTATTATGAACAATCTCTAACTCATCTTCTTCAGATATTCTGAGCTCAGACACATCATCTATGTTTGTTCCTTTCAGTAACCCAGCCTCATGTTTTCTTCTCTTGTATGCCTTTGCATGCAATTTATCTATCACTTGAATTATATGCACATACAAGCAGAGGTCATTCTGGGCTTTTTCATCTGTTAGCTTTGGGAAGAATTTATCATGTAGGTATGATGTGTAGCTTGGATGCAGCATCTTGAGTTCCATTGGATCAAAAATTCTTATCCTGTCACCCTTCTTCCCATCTACATTTCTCAGCAACACCATCTCTTTATTCTTTTCAACGTATCCCCATTCTGAGATAGGACACGTGAATTGGTTTCCAGTGATACATTTGATGGTGTGTGAGTTTCTGGTACATCCCACTCTCTTCAGCAGTTCATCATCTACAAGGGATGAGACTTCAGCTGTCTTTCTTTTCTGATTTTGCTTCATTCTGTTGTGCTCCTTATCATTTCTCTTTGCTTGCATGAGCACATCATCAGAAAAGCTTGTCTTCATGCCATTCACAGCTGCAGAGAAGTCTCTCCCCCTGAGATGGATTGGAAAGTTGAACATTGGGATGCTCTGAAGATCCCTGATGTCTTGCTCTGGGAGGCTGAGCAGGGCTTCTACATCATGGAAGTATTCAATCCTTCCAGATGTCCTCTTAATTATTGCACAATCCCAGTCTGGATCATATTTCCAGGCCATAATCCTGTTTTCTTCCACAGAACTGGGAGTTGTGATATGATCATACAACTGTACGAGAGTTGATTTCTTCTCAGTGATTTCTCGCACAGTTGTTCCCAGAGGCCATACTTTTCCGGGGATCACCGCCCTTGGCTCTCTGATGAGTTTTTCCTTTTCCTTGTGCTGATCCTTTGTCAACTGTTATTGGATCAGCAGCAAGTTTACTTGATTGGTCTTTTGGATGTGGAGCAGTGGTTCTGAATTTTACACCAGTTTCCAGCTCCACCTTCATCACGTGCTCCATCATCCTCCGCAGCTCACCAGTAGTTCTACCTTTAAGTTCATGTGGCTTGTAATTGTGACCCTGTAACCAGCAAGTCATATTGTACTTTGAAAGTTTTGCTGTGTCACAGTGGCCCAAATCTTTCTTTATTTTCTCCACAGACTGGAATGTTGTAAATGCTTCATAATCACAGTCTGGGATTATGAATCTTGCAATCTCAAATTCTTTCAGCGCTTTGGTCATCTCTGAAGTGTTCATCCTCTCAATCATGTCATACGGAAACCCATGGTTGATGAGGGTCATAAACATGCTGGAGTCAGGCCTCTCTTCTAAGATATCAGCAGTTGTTAGAAGGTCATCGGCCTTTCCACCCTTATCAGCAGTGGGAGACTCCATCCTCGTTAATTCCTCCCACTCTTTGTCACTTTCTTCTTCTTCTCCGGAAGATACCTTCACAGCAGATACTTCTACTGAAGGTGTAGGATCAGGAGATGGAACTTTTGATTTCTTTGGGGAGCTTTCTTCTTCTGGTTTCTTTGTGTGGCTCCGAAGTATTTTCTTTTTCGGGTGTAGGATATCAGCGGCTTAGTAGCTCTACCCGATTGTTTTTCTGGTTCAGCACTTGAATCCACTTTTGTTTTCAAATCAGAGAGCTTTCTTTTCAGGCTCTCTATTTCCAGATCCTTTTGTTTTATTAGCTCGGCCTTTTCATTTTGCTCTAGTTTCAAAGTTGCCTCCAGCTCCCGTTTTGTTTTGAACAATGCATCAATAATTTCATTGTTGCATTGGGCATCTTCTCTCATCCTTTTCAAACTGGCATCCTTCTTTGTTAGTTCTTCATCCTTTTCTTGGATGACTCCGTACAGCTCCACAATTCTTTGTTTTCTCTTGTTGGATTTAAGCACCAACTTGTTATATTTGCAACCAGAAAGCTTTTGCTTACAGGAATGTCACTGTCACTTAAGTCATCTTCATTGTAAGCAGTGACATCCTGAGCAGATTCTTGAGTCTCCCCGGGTTCATCAGCAGGTATTGGCTCGGTATGAGCTGATGAAGGTTGTTCATCTGTGTGAGTTGGAGAGAAAGGAACAGTGCTTGCTTCAGATAGTATTTCGGTGTCTCCTGAGTGTACAGAGTGTACAGACTCAGTCACCTCAAGTGGTTCAGTCTCAGCACTTTCCGGTGATTGGGGTTTTTGGGATTCTGGTGGTGGTTGTATGGGTGATTGGATTTGGAGTGGAGAGAATGGTTGTGTGTGATGAGATGAAGATTCGGAGGATGATGAAGATATTTGTACTGGAGATTGATGGTGGTGAATTGGGGAAATTGGTTGGGTGTTAAGGCTTGATGGTGATTGTGGTTGTTGAGTGGATGATTGGCTGGATGATGTATGTTGTAGTGGTGGTGTTTGGATTGGTGATTGTTGTTGGTGTTGTGGTGTTTGGTGTGGTGAGTGAGAAGATTGAGCAGAATCAGCAGATGATTCAGCTTCATCTTCCCACGCCAACTCTTGTGGCAGATCAGCTTGTGGATCAATAACATGAGCAAACATAGGCATGTCAGGACCCTCATACTTTCCACTAAGTTTATTCAGCACCGATTTGTTCAGGTGAGCTTGAACAAACACTTCTCCAACCCTGTTCAAGCTTGGGAGCTCTGAGTTAATCACCAATTGCAGGAATCTGGGGAACATGTACATCTTCTCATTCTTTTGTAATTTGACTTGCTCGCACAAACAATTGAAGATGTATCTTGCATAATTGTAGATTCTTCCCTCGAACACCCCAATAATTCCTGATGAGATGTGTCGAGAAAATCTGTCTAATCCCGACTTTCTGTTCGACATGCACTTCAGGTAGGTGTGACATAAGAACCTGTACGGTTTGCACAGCCTACCCTTCTTGATTTCTCCTTTCTCATAATCACCATCGTACCCCATGAGATTGAATACCTTTTCTATGTATTCATTCTCGAAAACGTCCGGGTGTCCTATCTCTCTATCTCCGAGTTCCAAACATCTTCGTAAGGTGTTTTCATTCACTCGAAGACGCTGACCCAGAACTTCAGCCACTATGACCTCCTCATCGTTTTGTTCTTCCACTCGAGCTGAATTCCAAAATCGATTATGTGCGACTGATGGATCACAGGCTCAGCCGTCAAGGCGTAGAAGAGCCTGGATCGTCGGAGATATCTGATGATATCTCGACATCCTTCCGCTGCTGGATCATCAGCGTTCAAGTATGCGCACACATTATGCTCCTTAGCAAATCTATTTGCCATCTGCAAAGAAAATCAAGTTAGAAACCACGCAGTTGAATCGTTTGAATGACAATAATCGATTAACCAGTTCCGTATTGATGTTTACGACATGATTTACCTTTGCAGTATCAGTAATCGGTTACTGGATAATGTTGATTTTTTGAAATTTTGAAAAAGAGGGAAAATGGGCGAATTTCTAGGTTAATCTGAAAAAGTGCTCTGTAAAAGTTATAAATGAATTTCAGGTCAGAAACCTTATTTATAGTCGAACATAATTAACATCTTTTATTAATTATGTTGGGCTCACATTATGTTGGGCCCACTTTCATTTATTCCTATGTTGTGCCCACTTTCATTTATTCCTTTCCCTATTCCAAGTGTTTAGTGTGCATTATTTCTTCCGCAGAACATCTGCGGAACCTTGACATCTGCGGATGTCAACATCTGCGGAACCTTAACTTCTGCGGATGTCAACATCTGCGGAACTTTACATTGGATGTAAGTTCAAATAATGCATTTGTTTTGTTGCTGAATCAGAGATCACATAATACTTCTACGGATGAGCGGTATTACTGTGACTTCTGCGGATGCAGAAATTTCACTGTTACTTCTACGGATGAGAAGTATTACTGAAATTTCTGCGGAACTTAAAGTTTTGAGAACTTTAAATGTATGATATCTACATAGTAGAATCAAATATGATGTTGGACATTGTTGACTTTATTTCCATGGCAATTAAGTACAGGGAAGCAAGTTTCCTGTATCCTGTATTCAAGTTAGTGCTCAAGTTCCAATTCCTTCAAGATAATTCAGATCAATTATCAGCTTTTATTGTTTGTTTTTCATGCATGAACTACTCCCCCTAAATTTGTGATTAATGTGAAACTGTTGCATTCATCATAAATTTGTGATTAATCACAAATTTAAGTTGTGAACAGGCATGACAGGCTTATGACATTCTAAATGAGAGAAATTCTGTTGAAATAACAAGTAAGCATCTGTGAAACAGGTACATGCATGCATATATATATAGAGGGATCATACTATAAATTGGCTTCTGCTGATGTTGTTAGTTGATTCAACACATATCTGATTGCAAGTATATAAATCCACTTAAATTCAAACATGAGTGTTGTATCAACTAGGCATGCAATTTATCATGTTGTGAAGTTTGTTAATCAGTAGCAATCATGAGTCCTACATTCAATTATCGTTAGAGTATGTCTTCCGTAGATGTGGCAAATCACTACATTCCACACTTAATGACTATGTACATTAAGTTATAAGTTCTATCTTGAGACAATGTTCAGTCTCATGAATGCTTTGATGCGATAGCTCTTGAGCTTGATGTTCAATGGATCACAAGTGATTCCTTTTTAGAGCTGAAATATGATCTTCATAGTCACCAGGTCTTTACTTTCGTAAAACAGAGGTGAACTTTAACCCAGGTCTTTGTTGACACAAAACAGAGGGAGAATGAAGATCACACTTGTTAATCACATTCCCAGGTCTTTGTTCACACAAAACAGAGGGAATATGACTTTGCAAAGATAGAATATTATAAAGTATTTTACATAGTGTGCTTGTGTAAGTGATTTGAACACAGCAGGAGAGAACATACCTTCATGATTCTCAAATGGAATCCTCACAGACAGTTACCTCATGTTTTTAGTTTGGCATGCTCTTAGCTTTGTTTCCACTCAAGTTGAACCTACTCACATATCAGTATGATATAAGTCAGATTGAGTGTTTGTTTAATAGCCAAGTATAGTCTACTATCATTTCCCACATATAATGCATGTATAGATGTTCTAACAGACACTTAAGTTATCCTCAACGATTACTCTTCACAAAGTCAATCATATGCTTTTGTTGATTTATTCTAAGTTAATCATCCCTAAAGATTCTATCAGAAAATTGAATCTAACAGAATCAAATGCTTTAGTAAACAAATCAGCAAGCTGATTGGTTGTGTCTACTTTGACTAACTTGATTAGACCCTTTTCAGAGCAATCTCTCAGAAAATGGTATCTGATTTCTATGTGTTTTGTTTTACTATGTTGAACTGGGTTAGCAGTTATAAACATAGCAGCTGAATTATCAATATGAATTGGTGTATGAAGGAAATTGTAACCATAATCAAGTAATTGGTTTTGCAACCAAAGTACTTGAGAGCAACCTGCTGAAGCAGCTATGTACTCTGCTTCAGCCGTGGATACAGATACATTTGTTTGCTTCTTGCACTGCCATGAAACAAGTCTTGGTCCTAAAAATTGACATCCACCAGTTGTGGATTTTCTGTTGTTGTTGCACCCTCCATAGTCACTATCTGAGTATGAGTAGAGGCTAAAGTCTCCATCTTTGGGATACCAAAGTCCCAATGCAGGTTTGCCTTTTAGATATCTGAAAATTCTCTTTACAGCATTCAAATGTGACTCCTTTGGGTCTGATTGACACCTGGCACAAACACAAACAGCAAACATTATGTCAGGTCTACTGGCAGTTAAATACATTAAAGAACCGATCATTGATCTGTACAATCGTTGATCTACGGATTTGCCAGCAGGGTCAGGCACTATCTTGTCTATTGTTGATGCTGGTGTCTTGCATGAAGTGGAATCAGCTAGATTGTACTTCTTCAAAATTTGATAAATGTACTTCTCTTGATTAATGAAAATGCCATCTGGTTTCTGATGAACTTGTAAGCCAAGGAAGAAAGTCAATTCTCCCATGGAGCTCATCTGAAATTCAGATTTCATTAGGTCTTCAAAGCTTTGACACAGCTTCTTATTGGTGGATCCAAATATGATGTCATCAACATATATTTGAACAACCAAAAGATCTTGATGTTCTTGTTTGAGGAAGAGTGTCTGATCAATAGTTCCTCTCTTGTACCCATTCTTCAGCAGGAAGGATGATAGTGTATCATACCACTTTCTGGGTGCTTGATGAAGACCATACAAGGCTTTATCAAGCTTGTATACTCTATCTGGATAATCAGGGTCTTCAAAACCAGGGGGTTGTGCCACATAGACTTCTTCATCAATTTTCCCATAAAGGAAAGCACACTTGACATCCATCTGATAGACTGTGAACTTCTTGAATGTTGCATAGGCTAGGAAGACTCGTATAGCTTCAATCCTTGCAACTGGGGCAAAGACTTCATCATAGTCTATTCCTTCTTCCTGAGTGTATCCCTGTGCAATGAGTCTGGCCTTGTTTCTTACTATGATACCTCTGTCATCCAGCTTGTTCTTGAAAAGCCATCTTGTGCCAATTGGATGTTGACCTGAAGGCAAATCGACAAGAGTCCACACTTTCTGCTTTCTAAATTGTTGCAACTCTTCTTGCATGGCCTCAATCCAGCTGTTGTCTTTCAGTGCAGCTGTGATGTTTGCAGGGACTGTTTGAGATAAAAAGCAGGTGAACAAACAAATGTTTGCCACACCTCCTTTGCTCCTTGTGGTTCTGGCATGCAGGTCCCCAATGATGTTGTCTGTTGGATGAGATTTGTGTACTCTGCTTGTTGAAACAGCATCAACTTGAACTGTGGAGTCTAAGTTTGAGAAGCCCATTGAAGCAGATGGTGTTAGCTGAGAAGTTGAGTCAATGAAATAATCGAAAGACTCATGGTCGTTAGGATCAGCTGGTGTTTGATTGGCTGCTTTGTCTTCTTCCGCAGGAAGTTCTACGGAAGCAGTATTTTGGTCTTCCGCAGGAAGTTCTACGGAAGCAGTATTTTGTTCTTCCGCAGGAAGTTCTACGGAAGCAGTATTTTGTACTTCCATAGGAGTTATATCATCCACGGATGAACAATGTTGGTCAGCTGGTAATGGTGGTTGGATGACTGCCTCCTCTTCATTTCTAGCATCAGTAGTAACATCTACGGATGAGGGAACATCTGCTGATGAATTTACATGTGCTGGGGATGAAGAGTTTGCTTCTCCAGAAATAGCTTCATGATGCTGACTTGATCTTTGCTGTGGTTCAGGTGGCACACGTGCTCTTGGTGGATCAGCTGTTAAAGGCACTTCATTCACACTCGGGGGCACAAAGGGATAACATGTATCCGCAGCACCTGCATTGATCAGATAACCAGTGTTAAATGATTCTGTTAATGCATCTATATCAAATAACCAAGATGATCCTTTTACATTGGTAGTAAACATGGATTCATCAAAAGAAACATTGGGAGTTTCTTCAACTATGTTATGTTCTGGAATATACACCCTGTATGATTTAGAAGTGGATGAATATCCGACAAAGAAACCATCATAGGCTTTTTCAGAAAATTTTCCCAATTGTACTTTAGTATTTAAAACAGACACATGACACCCAAAAGCTCTAAGATATCCTATAAAAGGTTTTCTTTTAAATAAGAGTTCGTAAGGTGTTTTATTATGTTCTTTGACTATCAAAGTTCTGTTTTGAACGTTGCAGGCTGTATTCACAGCTTCTGCCCAGAATGTAATGGGCAGCTGAGAATCAGCTAGCATTGTTCTGGCTGCTTCTATCAGTGTTCTATTTCGCCTTTCAACCACTCCATTTTGTTGTGGAGTTCTTGGGGCACTGAATTGTCTAGCTATTCCTTTAGTCCTGCAAAAAGAATCCAAATCAGCATTAACAAATTCAGTTCCATTGTCACTCCTAAAAATTTTAACTTTTAAATCAAGTTGATTCTCAATCTTGATTACAAAGTTCATTAATGTTTCAGATGTTTCACTTTTATGTTTTAAGAAAAAGACCCATGTAAATCTAGTGAAATCATCAACTATCACCAAACAATATTGCCTTTTTCCAATGCTCAGCACATTGGTTGGACCAAAGAGATCCATGTGAAGCAATCTGAGTGGTGTAGTGTTAGTGTTGATTGTTTTGGATTTGTGAGACACTCTGTGTTGTTTTCCTTTATAACATGAAGAACAGTGATTAGAACAATGAAATTCTTTCTTTGGTAATCCAATGACTAAGTCATTTTTCACCAATTTATTCATGTTCTTCATGTTGGAATGCACAAGCCTTCTATGCCACAATTGAGATTCATCTTCGGAAGATTTGGACAACAGGCATGTCTCATGATTTGTGAGTGTTGTGTTGTTCATATCCAATATATATGTGTTGCCTTTTCTTGATGCTTTTAGAAGTATCCAGTCTGCTGGAACTGTAAACCCTGGCTTAAGAATGTAACAGTTAGTGTTATCAAAGAGTGTTAAATAATTTTGATCACAAATTTGGGAAACACTAAGTAAATTATACTGCAAATTTTCACAGTAATTTACTTTTTCAAATGTTAACACACCGTTAGTTACCATTCCCTCACCAACAATTTTACCTCCCTTCTTATCCCCACCAAATGCCACATAAGAGGCATGTTTATGTTTGAAGTCATGGAGAAGTGCACAGTTGCCTGTCATATGTCTGGAACAACCACTGTCAACATACCACTTGTTGTCAGCTCTCCATAATTGTTCCTGCACACAAAAAGAAAACTAATTAGAATTGACAACCCAAGGCTTAATTGTCTTGGATTTGCCAGTTGTGTCAACAATAGTTACTCCTTCATGAATTAATCGTGAAGTTTCAGAATTAGTTGTTTCTTTTTGATCTGATGTTTGTGAGGATGATTCTGTTGAAGATGATTCGGGTTTCTGAGTGTCTTCATGCTTATCCGAGTCTTTCTTCAACTTAGCTTGTTTTGGTTGGTATCTTAACTTTGAAGAAGATCCTGTAGTCTTGAAGGTTTCTTCATCTTTCTGTTTTGATTGGGACACAGGAGTTCCTTTATCAAAGTTGTCAAAGAAATCATCAACAGCTTCCGGTTGTTTATCAGACAAATCCACCTTTTTATGAGGTGTCTTAGCCTGTGTTGGCATTTTCTTCTTCACAGTCTTGTCAGCAACAGATGATCTTTTCTTTGAATTTTGTTTTTCCTTCTCAGGCTTTGTCTCTTTGTCATTTTCTGAGTCTGATGATGCACCTTGTGATTTCTTGTTGCTCTTTTTCTTGTTCTTTTTATTAAAATAACATTCCTGAGTGGAATGGTTATTTTTGTCACATATGGCACAATGTTTGTTGAAGAAACAGTCATCAGTCATGTGATTGTTCATGTTGCAAATGGAACAGTAACTACTGAAATAGCATTCATCAGTGCTGTGATTCTTCATATCACACCATTTGCAATATTTCTCAGAATTTTCTTCTTCAGCCTTCTTTTTGGTCTTTTTCTGACGAGCTGAGCCATCAGTTGATTTCTTCTTGGGTTCATGAGCTGGTAATTCTTCATGTTTATTTGTGGATGGCTTCTGTTGTTTGACATTTAGCTTTTTGTGAGCATGTTTGATGTTTTCCCTTTTTATATCATCCACAGTATCAGTATCTTTCTTCTGTTGTTTTTCTGCGGAATCAATAGTCTTTGTCTTCCGCAGATGATCTACGGACTTGGCAGTTTTTGCTTTCCGCAGATGTTCTACGGATTCCTCAGTCTGTTCTTTCCGAGGATTCTTGTTTGAATGTTTCTTACCTTTATCAGATGACAAAGGTGATTTTGTGCTTGATCCGCAGCTGTCGATCTTGGGAAGATGCAGTTCTTGTAATCCTTCATTAAGTTCAGCAATCCTCTTACAAATGGTCTTCAGCATGTTTCGTTGCTTTGGCGGATATTGCAGCTTTGATTCTTCAAGGACTCGTGGAAGACCAGATTCAACTTGAACATTCTTACCAATGTTCAGTTGAACATTATCATGTTCATCAGAATCATCCAGGTCATCATAGTTATCTAAATCTGATTCATTATGTTTAATTGACTCTGATTCAGTTGATTCAGTTTCACTCATCTCAGCTTTATTGTTGTTTATTTGACTATCTTTTATGTCAATGTTGGTGCTTTGCACAAAATGATTTGACAAGTTGTTAGTCATTGTTTCAGGTAAAGGTGTGTAGTTATTATTAATAGGTGGTGCCACTGCATTATAACCCAACCCTGACCTGTTCTTTGATTCAATATGAGAATTGAGTAACTTCTCATATTGCTGAGATGATAGTTGAAACTTCTGAAGTTTCACTTCAGTAGATGCATGATCAGCCATGGATTTTGTTAAGGAAGTGGTCAGATGCTCAACTTGGGCTTTTAGGCTGTAGTTTTCAGAAACATATTTTTCTAAATCTTTTTGTAAAGAGTTTATTTTGATTTGATATAGTTTCTGTTCTCTTAAGTGTGATTCATTTAAAACCATAGTTTCTTTTACTTTATCAGCCAGTTGTTGAGCATGGACTCTATATCTTTCAACTTCCTCAACACAAGTTGATGAACATAACCTCTCTTTTACCTCTTTGGCCATTGGAGGAACTTTGTTTTCCATATGTGCCATCAGTGCTTGATTCTCCTCTATCACTTCCTTCTCATACAGACTCCAGTCACAAGTTCCATCCTGAAGTATGATCAGCCCTGTCTCTTTAGAGTTACTTGGTCCTGCTGATGTATTTGTGGCTGGTGGGGATGTGAGCTGAGGTTGTCTATGCAGAGATCTTTGAGAGGTTGGCTGCTGATTTTGTTGCTGCTGCTGCTGATACTGTGGAGTTGATTGTTGGTTGCATTCTCTAGAAAAGTGACCATAGAGATTGCACTTATAACATCTGACTTTAGACTTATCCAGTCCAATCTTCGATGTTTTGCTAGCTGCTGCCAGATTTTTGTTTCTTCGAAGATATTGCTTGGCTCTGTAGGCAATCATAGCCATCTGCCATTGCAGATCCATCTCTTCTACAACATCAGGAGGGAGTTCCTCCAAATCTTGTTGGCAGATGTTTGCTGCTGAAAGGGAACTTCCAAGATATGCTTGAAAGCTAGAACTAAAAGCTGCAAAGGCTGCTTTTTGTTCTTCAGAATCCAATATCACAGTTATTGGTTCTGAATTTGCTGTTGATGATGGCTCTCTTTTCTCTGTAGATTTAGCCTTTTCCTTTTGATTTTTACTCTGAGATGACTTTTAGTGGGTTTGGAGGCATAAAAACTTACTTCCTCCTCGTCATCACTCAAAGCACAAGAGTTATCATCTTCATTATTAGAAATAAATGCACTTCCAGCATTCTTTGTTTCCTTGAAGTGATAAGGTGAGACATGAGTTCTCACACTCTTGTTTCTTGATTGTTCATCCAGTTCAAGTGCTTCTACTTTAGCAACCAATGTATCTAGACCAGTTGTCTTGAGATCAATGGTGTTCTTGAACATGGAGACAGTTTGCTTCCAACTTTCAGGCAAAGTATGGAGCATCTTCTTGTTAAGTTCCTCAGTTGTATAATTCAACTCCAAGATGTTCATCTCCGTAACAAGTTGCATAAATCTATGGAGTTGCTGAGGAATTGACTCACCCTCAATATGATGAAAAGTTTCATATTGTGATCTAAGGGTGTCTTTCCTTATGCTTCTGATCTCATCACTCCCTTCACAGAGAGTGTGAAGTATCTTCCACAGGGAATTGGCTGTTTTATAGTTCTCGCACCTGATCAAGATTTCTTCAGGTAAAGCCATACTAAGCAAGCTGTATGCTTTAATATCGACTTTGACCTTCTTGACATCATCAGGTGGCAAGTCCTTAGTGCTGATTGGCTGATTTTTGTCATTATAATCCGGCCCAAGAGTGGGTGGAATATAAGGACCTTGTGTGATGGACTCCCACAAGTCAGAATCTGTGTAGTTCACATGATTCCTGAACTTGATCTTCCGGGATTTAAAATCAGCTTTTGTTTCTAACTTTGGTGGTTGATAAGATCCTCCTCCAAAATTACTCATGTTTAAAGTAAACGAATGAATAAAATTTAAACACGAAAATTGACAGTCTATCAAAGACCCAGTTCTAGTATTCAATTGATTTGAATATAGATCTGAATCAAACAAGCAATGATAGAGTGCTTGCTAAAAAATCAGTCGTTGATTTAATTGTTTGAAAATCAATTAAACAATTTTAATACTGATAGATTAATTGATCTAATCAATGAGCACCAATGGCTCTGATACCACCTGTGAATCCAAGGATCGCAAGTCAGGAATTATCAGTATTAAAATAAATCAATTTAATGATCGCGGAATTATCATTAATTGACGTTTAATTGTTTGAATGATTAATTATGAACACAACCACAGAAACACAATAAATACGAAATCTATATAATAATTCAAATGTATTTCATTAAATATAATGTAATGATTACAAAAGAATAATGAATAACTATGAACAATCGAATTCTGTGAATCGAATGATATTTGATGTTGATGTGACGGCGATTAGGGTTGCACAATGAACTCTTGACAGCCGTATATTGATTGATTGCGTTCCCTGAGATGTGAAACCTAGGACTCATATTTATAGATGATTTGAGTCGGCTAAGGAAACACCGGATCTCTCGGGATTTGTTGTTGATCTTGTTGACTTGTTTGACTTCTTGGAATTGATAATCACACAAGTATAATAGTCTTCCGCAGGAGTCTTGCCTTCCGCAGATCTTCTGTTCTTCCGTAGATGATTTGCTTTTCCGTAGGAATGTTGTTCTTCCGTAGATAATCCTCCTGTAGGGGTCTTCACTTCATGGAACTTGATCATCCGTAGGAACTTACACTTGGTCATTTGGTCTTGTATGAAACATATCTACGGATTAACAAAATTGTTCATCCGTAGATGTTTCCTACACTTGGTCAGTTTTATCAAATCCATCCCACGAATATTGTTTCTCCTGTCAAAGCACAAATCAACACACATACATATATGGGGTTAACCTATAGATTCAAATCACATATATATATATTTTGACTGTTACAAATGTTAATTACAAGACTTGATTTTCAAGTACTAAGCCTATACAAAATTGATCTAGTCCTATACAATCTAGACCTAACAGTATCTGATAATTCTCCACACGACTTCCATATGGGTTACTTGAGGTTGGTGCATGAATTGACTTACAACCCCTATTTGTTCATGGCTAGAGTGAATCCACACGGCTTCCATATGCATTTAAGGAACAGGGTATGATCTGAGTTACTCTGTTTGAAGCCATATTTGTTCATGGCTAGAGTGAATCTGCCGAACTAGGCTCGAGGAGACTGTTTTAATCGATATAAAGATTTCTTCAAACGACACACTTCTTTAGGATTGGAATTTTCCATGAATCCAGGAGGAGTTTCCATATAACTTCTTCTTTAAGCTCTCCATGTAAGAATGGATTTGTCACGTCAAACTGAAGAAGAGGCCAGTCTTCATTTGCAGCTATAGAAAATAGAACTCTGATTGTGTCAATTTTGGCCACGGGAGAAAAAGTCTCGGAATAATCAATTCTGTATGTTTGAGAGTACCCCTTTGCTACAAGCCGGGCTTTGTATCTCTCAATGGTTCCATCTGGTTTATATTTAATATTGAAAACCCAACGACATCCTACTGGTTTTTTTTCCGGGAGGGAGCGTACATTTTTCCCATGTGTCATTTTCTTTAGTACATCCATTTCAATTTTCACTGCCTCTCTCCAGTTCTTAGATTCAAGGTCTTGTTCAACTGTAGTTGGAATCTCTTCAGAACATAGAGTTGTAGCGAACGCCTGGGCTTCTGGTGATAAATTTCTGGCTACCGCATTTGCTATAGGATATCGAGAACTTCGAGCTTCTTTCTCAGGAGAGCATCTTTTTGGAGGGACTCCTCTAGTGGATCTTGGGGGTAGAACGTATTTGTCTTGTTCAACCTATGATGACTCATGTTCTACTGCATAGTTAGGTAGATCAGGGGTTTCAACATGCTCATGAGTTTGGGTTTCAACATGCTCATGAGTTTCACAGTTCGTAGCTAAATCAGAGTTAATAGGAGAATTATCATCCTTTTGAGTTTGAGAATTACTTACCTCTGATGTCAGATTGGGATGATCATTGTTAGTGGTACCGGCTTCAGGGCTAGTGGATTCAGGACTGGTGGATTGTGACGTCATTGGATCTCTGTGAGTAATTTCGTTAGGCGGTGGTATCCATTTTATCCAACTCAATGTGTCATCATACGCCTTTTCCACCTGACCATTGTGTTGGGTATTATAGAAGTATTCGGTTTCGAGAAAGTCATAGTTCATTGTGGTGTACATTTGGCGTTTGTTTGGACTATAACATCGATAACCTTGTTGATGAATCCATAGCCGACAAAAACACATTTCTCAGCACATGCGTCAAGTTTGGAGCTATATGTTTTAGGTATGTGAACAAATACAGAACAACCAAAGACACGAGGTTCAAGAGTAATGGAAGATGGAGGTTTGTGGAACTTAGACAGGGCTTGGAGTGGGGTTTTAAAGTCAAGAGTTCTTGTTGGGAGATGGTTCACAAGGTAGGTTGCTGTGACAAGAGCTTCGGGCCAAAAAAACTTCAGAACTTGGGATTCAATCATGAGTGCACGAGTTATTTCTAAAAGGAACCGGTTTTTTCGTTCAAATACCCGTTTTGTTCTGGGGTATGAGCACATGAGGTTTGATGAATTATTCCTTTTTCTTGGCAAAATTGTTTCATGGACGTATTTACAAATTCTTCCCCATTATCGGACCTAAGAATTTTTATATCGCTTTTGAATTGGGTTTTAACCATGGCACAAAAAATTGTGAATTTTGAAAAAACTTCGTATTTATTTTTTAAGAGAAAAATCCAAGTCATGCGGGTGCAATCATCAATGAATGTTACGAAATAACGAAAATTTTGGCCCCCTTCCACTTTTGCTGCCCCCCACACATCCGAATGAATTAATAAAAATGGATAATCAACCTTAGTATCATTTGATTTGAAAGTGTGCCTATGACTCTTAGCCAAAAAACATGTCTCACAATTCAAGACTTTACTTGTTGGAAATAATTCAGGAAATAACCGATGTAAGTAACCACTAGACGGGTGTCCTATTCTTCGGTGCCATAACCAAGCCTCCAGATCTGTAGATCCATGAGCTAGCATTACAGTACCGTGTCGAGTCACTTCATCCACGTAGTACAACCCTTGTTGCTCAGTACCACGCCCAATGATCTTTCTAGTCCTGATGTCCTGTAGGATACAGAAGGTCGGATGCATTAGAACAACACAGTTTAGTTCTTTTATAACATGACTAACCGATAGCAATTTATGAGATAAGGTGGGAACATATAGACAGTTTGATAATCTCATGTTTGGTGAAATTTGAATAGTCCCTCCTCCTTCTACTAGGAGAACTTCTCCATTTGCAATACGAATTCTTGTTTTTTGTGGTTTCGACATTGAGCACATGTCAGCTTTTTCAAACGTCATTGTATCAGTAGGACCACAATCAAATATCCATAATTCTTTGTTTATTTTATTTTTTGTGTCTATGTTAACCTCCATACTATAAAAATTTTTTGACTCCTTTTTATCAAAGTTAGAAATGCAAGGGGGTTTTCTGTACTTTCTGAAATTTGGGTTTTTGTTTAATAAATCGAGAATTTTGGGGCTGAAACATTGAGGGTTCATAACTGTCATATTAGAACTATAGGGATTTAAATGAAAAAGTTGAGAGAGTGAAGGGTTTGAGGTGTAATTCTCAAACCCTATACCTAGGATACCCCCTTTTTCTTCCTCTTTAGTTGCTGCAAAACAACAACCGCCTCCATGGTTGCCTCTCTCGGTGCTTTCAAGGTATCCGGCGGGTCTCGGTTGCTCGGCGGATCTCGGGTGGTCGCTGCTGCTACCGCCGGTGCTGGTAGTCCCTGGATTGCTCATCGCGGCAGAGACTTTGCCGTCTCTACCTTTCTTGTGTCCGCCGGTCCGCCATCCCGGGTACCCCAAGAGCTTGAAGCACTGTTCTTTTGTATGCTTGGTCATACCGCAGTGCTCACACTTCAACCTGCTTTTATTAAGTCGGGATGATGACAGATTGGGTTTCTGATCTGACCGGCGACCTCTGGATATGAGCCCTAACCCATCGGAGTCGGCGGTTGAGTTCAGACACGATGCCACCCCTTGCTGTACGTTCCCGAAAATACCTTGATGTGCCATTTCTTTACGGACAGCAGCGTATGCTGCTTCGGCAGTCGGTAAGGGATCCCATCTAAGTATTTCCCTCTTAAGGGTATCATACTCGATCGAGTGCATTAAGAAACTGAAACAGTTTGTTTTCTGACCTGACGTTGTTGTGAGTGGCGATGTCGGTAGAACAGGTCATCGGGTTGGTTCTCGCCGCTCAATTTCTCCCCAGATCCCCTGCATCACGATCCAGAATTCTTCTAACGTTACGCCATTTTGCTTGAATTCATTTGCCTTGACATGGAGATCGAAAGTTTGGAGCTTGTCTTTGCCACTACTATATGTAACCGCAAGAGCATCCTATAGCGTTTTTGCTGTCGGGAATTCTGTTAGGTTACTCGCAAGGGCTGGTTCGATATTCTGGATCAGCCACGAAAAGACAATCAGATCATCTTGTTCCCATTGTTCATCGATGGGCTTTGGTGGGTCTTTGGTGAGATGCTTTAAGAGAGCTTTCGATTTCCCACTATGGCGACTCGTATCATCCGAACCCATAGAGGATAGTTTTGGCTTGTGAGTTTGAGGCTAATTTTTAGGCTATCGGAGGGATTTGGTTTTGGGTTCTGGATTGGGATTTGGACTTCATTTTTTAGGAGGTTGGCTATTTGGATGGCAAGGTTGTTTGTATCTTTCTCTTCTGACATGGCTTCTGATTTTGGTAGATGATGAGCTTCAATGGTTCTTTTGGATCAAGAACCCTGCTCTGATACCATGTTGTCAATGATAATCAGAGAAATGGAAGAGGACTGAATTGCTTTGTATTATTCTGTGTTTTAACAAGCCTACGTACAGAAGTATAAATAGCCTATACAAGGAACTAAATAAGGAAAATACAATCAATTATATTGAAAAGGAATGGTTGGCAATTAGCTAGAACCAGGGAATCATGCTTGCCAGTTGTAGGTTTGGTTTGGTAATGTCAATGGTCTATTTTGGGAGATGATGGAGACTGATCCCATGATTTTAAATCAAATATTTCAACATTAACAACTCTCAAAAATGTTATTTAGTTATTTCAAACCATCATCTAACCCGCCCACATAACCCATTAAAATCCGAAAAAAATAAAACAATTGAATTCCGGTCCGACTGGTAAGCAAGTTTCCGGTTTGACCAATTGAATCTACTTAAAACTACTAAACCAAATTGCCGTGATGATAAGTAATGTATTGTTCAATCAAAAGGAAGTGAGTTTGCGAAGGATGTGATAAGTTTATATACATTATATAATTGCAGGTGTAACGGTTAAAATAAAGTAATATGTATTAGAATTAAAGTAATATGTAATTACGAGTTATAATAACGCACATAATTCAACCTTTTGCTTTAAATATAGAACCTTATAATCAAACAAACAAACAAACAAACAAACAAACAAACAAACAAACAAACAAACAAACAAACAAACAAATATATCCAGTAAATCCCACTCAAGAGAAGGGTCTGGGATGGGTAGGTGGTGGCGAGTCTTTTCTCTATCTTGGGATATAAAGAGACCGCTTCCGAAGAGACCCCCCGACTCAATAACGAAATCAATAATAGTAGCAATCATAATACGCGCCGGCATACAACACACAAGTATAAATCACATAAATGCTTAGAAAGTGCGTACAACAAAAAAGCGGCAAGAATCGCGTATAAGGGCAGATTGAGGAAAACAGGGGTCCCGCAACAAGTCTACGTCTACCCTTCTTACCCACAGATCCCGCTAAAAGTCCTTAATTTTAATTCTACGGCTCCACGCACTCCTATCCTCGATCATGTGCTCAGAGAGGTGCAAGTCTACCATATCTCGCCTAATTATCTCGTCCCAAGTCAACCTAGGTCTACCTCTGCTCCTCCTACCCTCTACGTTGATGTTTTCTACTGCTCTAACGGGTGCTACCATTGGCCTCCGCTTTATCTGTGATACAAGCCACCTCTAACCTCTGTCGAAACACGTCGTTTCTTATTCGATACAACCTTATAATCATTGTTTTAAAATCGTTCATGTGACTATCCTAGTGCTTATAAGATGTACGGCCATGTTAGATTTAACAAACCATGGATACACCGTTAGTGTGTTGACAATGGCGGAGGATAGTCAGGGGGGCCTCCTTATTTTTTTCGTCGGTAGTGTTAAATTTTAGTTTGTTAATGTAAATTTTTGGCCCGGCAGTGTAAATTTTTATATAAATATCGAGTTCGCCCCCCAAAAAAATTAGTTTCGCCACACCACTGTGTGTTGAAAATTCAAAAGCTAATCATACAATCTTTTGTATTGTGTTGAAATTGGTGTCATATGTTGGGCTTAAGAGCTTGTATGAAGCAGGCTGAGATAGTGGGCTTATGATGCTGGTTTGTGGGCTTAAGAGGCTGCTGCAGATCCGAGGTTATGACCCGTAGAAGACCCATGGGTTGATTCTTGGGTTTATGGAGCTGTTTAAAGTCTTTGTCTGGAGAGGTCTTTTTATTCTTACTCTCCTTTCCTTTTAGAACATATCGAGTTCTCTCTCTTGTTCTGTGTGTTGTTGATCTCAGTTCTGAGCGCTAGAGTTTCTTTGTATTTTCTTTCATGTTCCCAGTCGTTTCTTGTTTATTGGAAAACATCGTCACACTGATGATCTATTTCTTGTTATAGGTTGATTTGTGTTCTTGATAGATCTGATTTTGTTGTTTGTGTTATGAACCATATCACTCATATTTGTGACATAGTGGATTTGTATAATGAACGTGTTTAAGGAGATTCGAGAATGAAGAGCAATAACTATTTGAGTAAATAGAAGATTAAAACCTTAGCCATATGAAAAAAGTTAATATAATGCTAATGCAACTTTAGCCATATGAAAAGTCGTTTACCCGTTAATTCTTTAACCATTTTGTCTTTGTCCCTTACATTTATTTATAAACATTAATTAATGATTCTCTTTATTTTAATTTAGTTACACTTTATGACATCTCTAACTTGTTAGTAAAGGAAAAACAAAATTAGTCAAAATAGTAGGTGTGGCTTCTTGTGGTGAGAATGTTCATGTTAACTTGTGAATTGTGAAGATTCCACTCTTCAAGTGTAAGTTACTTGTCTCCTTCTCCGGGAAAAATAAAATGGTACAACGATAATATTATATTTTTATTTATTGAAACGATTAAAAACACTTTTAAAATATTTTGAATGGTTATACATGATATATATACACATTTTAAACAAAAAAATTACTAACTACACCCTCATGATGTGACTTTGGCTTACTGTTATTTATTAAATTATAAGTCTAGTTTTGCGTTCATAACATTTCATGTATTACATTTTAACCAGTAGGAGAAGCCCGCAAGTGAAAAATGAATCATATAATAATAAAAAAATCGTATATTTTACAACATTGTGTTAAATTAAATAACCAAAACACAGTTAGTTATGCCTAATTTAAAGCAAGCATGATTTTCTCTTTGATTACACTTAAACATAAAATAATCCTCACCGGCCTACTCTATTTTTAGGCTGCTTAAAAAAAAACTAATACGATGCATACATATTAGCTTTTGAAGGGGCCTTCAAAATCAATATCGCCATTTTGTCATTATTACAAAACTACCATGCATAAATCAAATTTCAACACTACGGAGAAGCTTTGCTTTTCATCTCATTAGACTTTTATTATCCTGTAAAACCAAAACAGTGAATCACCATGTTCTTTCAAAGTGAAGCAAATATGGTTGAATGCCATATGCGTATAGTACATCCTCGGATCCTGTTATATAACCGGGAGCTCTCAATGAATACATACAACAAAAGCATTGTGTAAATTGTCATAGAAATCCTTCATGTCCCGCAAAACAAAACGATTATAACAACGAATCAAAAGTCTTTTTGCTATTTATATTTGCGGATGGGTTTAGATAATGAATCTTGAAATACTTTCGTGTATAGACTGAAGGTTACGTATAATGTTAGTGATCACAAGGTGAGCGCATATGTAACCCCGAATTCTATCCTCGAGTGCAACATGTTTGCAGGTTTTTGTCAAATAATAAACACAACTAAATAGCATTATGATTTTCCAGATAATTACTTCAGTAACAATAAGCATCAACAAAAACTAAATCGTACATGTGTTATCATTGCTCTAGCCCCTTCATCTATCAAAGTCTCCAACAACAAAAAAAATAATCTAATCACCCATTAACTAAAATAATCTAATCGCCCATCAACTAAACTGGCATACAGTTTTAACCCTTTAAGCCAGTGATTCCGCGCAATGATTAACCACTTCTATTGACCATTTTTCAGTTAAAGGTAACTCATTTAAGTGTAACTGTAAAATTTATGGTTATACTTGACATTTACAGAAAAGAGATATCTTACTTATTGGTTGTAGCCGCCTTTTCATAGGAATTTACAAATGGCTCTTGCTAGTTTGAGAATAATCGATTTGAAAGAAATCTTTCCCAAATTGGCATTTTGAAATTCTTGATGAGGAATTTCCTGCACGATAATCGAAGCATGGTATAATAAGTAAACTCTCCATCATTTAGCAAGAAGCTTCCACCATTTACACCAAGTTTTCCCACAAACCCATCAAACTTCTATTAGAGATAAACCCTAATTGTATGCAACATTGCAACAGGCCTCACTCCTGCAAATTCCTTCAAAATCTATCACTCACCATGATATGGTGTCCTATTGAAAGGCAACTAGATACCAATGATTGTTCATGAGAACCAACCTTTAGCTCTCCATCTTTTTTTCAGAATTATGTTTGGTAATATTTAAGCCCATGAGCAAGCCCAACAATTGTAAGGCCCAAAACCCAAGTTTCCTTACAATTTGTTATTCATATCATAAAATATTACATATTAAATTATAGAAACTAGGAGTGTTCCCCACACGCGTTGCGCGGGGAACTCCTCGGCTCGCTCTTTTATATTGGTTCGTTAAGTTTGCTCATTGTTAGTGTTGCGCTACATCACAACCATATCATGACAACTTACATGCGACTTCATCCTTTGTCGTGCAGCTCTCCTTTGTGATTTTAGCATAGCAGTTGGTAACTGTAGACACTAATGTCTAAGTTATTACAACTAAAGGGAAAAATGTTATATAGTTATTATGTATTACATATAATGAATTTACATGTATGGCAATGTTCCAACAACTGTGTTAAGGACATGATGGAAAAGAACCAGTCAGGTAAGCTTTATTTCTGCATCTTGGACAGGGGTCGTAATACCAACTTCGTTTAGCGTCGACTTTAATTCACATGATACATGCTAAACATGTGTGTGTAGCTATGTGCATATGCACACAGTTATTTATAGTTATTATATGTTATATATAAGGAGGGCGGGCCTTGGCGCAGCGGTAAAAGCTGTTCCTAAGGGACCGAAGGTCTCAAGTTCGATCCGTAGAAACGGCCTCCCCACAAAATGTGGGGGAAAGACCGCGTACATCTTCCCTTAAATGGGACGGACCCTCCCTGGACCCTGTAAAAACGCGGGAGCTCTTTGCAGCACCAGGTACGCCCATATGTTATATATAAGGGAATTTGAAGTAATGAGTTATATGAAAGGGAATTTGAAGTAATGAGTTAATGTGTTGTAGCATTAGCGTATGAATTTCCTTTACCTGATACATCATCTCACAATGATATAAGATCCCTTTCTGCGACATGGTTTTGTGTGGGCGTTAACAATTGTATGTTTATCAGTATGTGTTTCAACATCTTAATTATTGAATAAGTAGTTAAATTTCTCTTGTTCTTCACATAATACACATATTTTACATAGTATGAACAGGCCTTTGTATTAAATCAGCCAAGTGTTCAACACCAGGGTTTACATACATCTCTGTAGCATATGTGAAGCCAAACTGTAAAGATCGATGGTACAATTTTTATTATTTTGATAAACATTATTTAATATCAAAATGTAAAATAGATATTTGGATGGATACTGGATACCTAGACAACTTAATCGATGCCACAGTGAGTATGACAGGATCGGATCCTCGTGTAATAGCTTCTTGATCAAATCCATTCGCTAGTCTTCCCACCCATAAAGCAAGTTTAGTGATTTTACCACTGAAACATCAAATAGAGATTAATATAGAAGCCTAAACTGTTGTGATACTACTATAAGTTATCACGTATATGGTTTACAATAAAAATTTGGGGCTTTCGGCACCCACACGCTTTTGATTGGCCGAATTGGGCTATGATTGATCTGTAGCAAATCAAAACGATAAACAACTTACTCAATTGATGACACGTAAAATAGTTGGTAAAAGTTTACACTGTAGTTTAAGCTTTAAAATACATTGTTTTACAATCAAAACCTTAAATCCCTGCAATTTTTGCTTTTAGGTCATAATTAAACTTGGTTTTTAAATGAATGTTACAGACTTTTCTGTTTTAACTTATTTCGAGTCCTTGCATATCACAACTTGTTCTTCAAATTGTAACAGTCTTTAAAAGGTAATTTATATGTTAAATCATGATACTTGTGGTGGTTTTTGACCACTTAAACCAGCTCAAATTGTTGCGTAAGTTCCACTCAAAATACAAAAAACTTTGATGCCAAATCTACAGGTTACATAATCCTATTTTTAGATCTACAGTCACTTGCAAACCCTTGATTAACAATTTGTACGATGAGTATAAGTTATAGGTAAAATAAATATTATACATGGGTCACATGACTCGATATTAAAAAGCTTGATCCATTGCAGCAACCTATACATCATATCTGTACAACTATTATCTCATATACAAAAAGGAGTAACATATATTAAAAGTAAAAAAATTCTTAAAAAAAATAGATGCCCATTCTGTGTAATTTCATCTTGTCACTACGGGAGTATCTAAAATATTCATTAAAACATCATCACAATCAGTGTAGCTAAAGACTATACAGTCCCCACCGCAATTAGTAATTAGCTGCAATGTCACCAATAGGTCCTAGATAAGTAGAAATCGGGTATTAGGACCAATAATCGGCACGGAAATTATAAATAAACAGCATACCAAATAGTAATCAAATACACAAAGAATAGGTTAATATATAGAGTTTAGAATGCATGTTATTCTACTAATGTAGTTCATAACAACCAACTATTATGTATTTTTTTTGAAAAACAAATGTTAAAAAAAGGGCAATAAAAGCTGGTTTAGTGGTTTCAGTAGTAAGGGTCACATGGACCTTTATTCTCTTTTGTTTTCTCAAAATAAGTTATCAACTTACTTAATTGGCTAAATAAATTATTAATAACCAAACTTTCAAACACACTATTCTTGTAGGATAATAGTATAATAGAAAACTAAACAGGTAAATGAATATTACAAATCACACATTACAACATCTCAATCATGACTTTACTTACCCTAAACCCATATTTAAAAGATTGCAATAGTAAGATACATTTAACTATTGGTTTTAAAGAAGCAAATACAAAAATGCATAAATGTAAGAGATACATAGATTATATAAATTTGAAGCTACGTAAGACATATTGCACAATTTTAATATATCTTTTATCTCAAATAAATGTCCAGCTAACATGTGTAGATTCTCATCTGATAATAGTGAATTCAAACCATTAAACCCGTTTGACCCATTTAAACTATCCCTTCCCTATTCAACATACTGATCCGAAATCAAATTCCAATTTCAAGCTTCCAACAATACCCAAACCCAAATAACATGTATAGACTAACAACTTTATTATGTCCTTTATCTCAAACAAATGTATGTGTAGATTCTCATTTAGTAATAAATAATTCAAATATTAAAACTACCCCCTCCCTATTCAACATAATCGTCCGGAATCAAATTCCTTTTTCAAGCCTTTAAGAGCATTCACAACCCGTGTCCTATAATCATGTGAGTGTGTTTGGTATATTATATGGAATGATTTTGAGTGGTTGTGAGTGAAGGAGAGAGAAAATGTTATTGTGGATTGGTATATTTGAAGAATCACTGTACAATCCTTATAAATTTTTTAATATTTTTGAAAGTGGTTGTGAGTGAAGGAGAGAGAAAAGGTAATGAAAAAGGTATAAAAATATATTATTTAATTGAAAGGAGAGAGAAGAAGTAGTGATTTTTAGTGTAATTATATGGATAAAGATAAGGAATGGACTGTGAATGCTCTAACAATACCCTAACCCAAATAACCTTATTTTAATATCTGCATATATATAGTTATAAATTCAAGTTTTAAGTAAAAGAATTATAGAAAACATAAGAATGTGATTCGTACAACCTCAAGCATGTATTTGGTTCCTTACCTTGGATTTATGTTTGATGAGCTTAAACATGATAAGCAATTAAACTGAACACATGGAACATAACAATTTTCATATCTAAAATAAACCTTAAGATTATGAACCTATAAACACCCAAAGTACAACCTATAAACACCCAAAGTACACAACAGTTCATCAAAATCAGTCTTGAATTGAAAAGCAGAAGTAGTAAATCTAACCAACTAATCGAGTGCACAAAAGCAAGAGACCTTGCGATGATCTCAGGATGAAGAGCGTCACACATGCAGACTGTTAGTATTGTTTTGTAATTCAGAGGGGGTCTTTTGTAATTGTTAGAAGTTGAAGGGTTTAATTGTAATTCGTTTGTTAGTCGTTGTTCTGGTTGTAACGATCTTAACGGTCATTTGGATGTTATAAAGGAATAGAGCTAATCGATGATGGTTAGCTTAATTGTGTCAATCTCTCTTCTTCCCCAATTTCTCTCAATCTAACCCTAACAGTTGGTATCAGAGCCAACCGATTCTCATCGGAGCTTTGTGATCCAATTATCGCCGACGATCATGACTACACGAAATCTAGAAGTGGACAAGACGATCAAGGAGCATGAGATGTCGCTACTTCGATTGGAATCTGCTGCAGAGAAGAATCGAATGGAATTGGAGAATCTCAAATCGGCATCAGAGAAACAAACGATCGAGATGACTAGCATGAAGAACCAACTCTCAACTGAGATGTTATCATTGAAATCTCAGATGAATGAAGTCCTCAAATCATTACAGACGTTCAATTCTAATTCGACAACCAATCGGGAGAAAGGAACATCTTCAGAAACAGGTAATACTCGTAATGATGAAGATACAAGACTCAATCGGAGTAATAACCGATTTTCAAGAGTCGAATTCCCTAAGTTCGATGGAACTAAAGTAGAGAGCTGGATTCAAAGATGTGAACACTTCTTTGCCATTGACGAAACACCAGATCGGTTGAAGGTGAGGTATGCTGCCGTACATGTCGAAGGTAGAGCAGTACAATGGCATAACAATTTCGTCAAATCACGAGGTACCTCGGTATCTGAAATTCCATGGGATGAATACATGCGATCTATTCAAGCACGTTTTGCTTCGACGTTGATCGAAGATGCTATGGGAGCATTAAAGGCTCTTCAACAAGCTGATGATCTTGAGGATTACTGTGACAAGTTCGACCTCTTGTTGAACAAGGTTGACATACCCGAGGAGTATGCGGTAAGCTTGTTCATTGAAGGTTTGAAGGCGGAAATCAAATGTTTTGTAAGATTGTTCAAACCTAAACTGTTAAGAGAAGCTCATTCTCTGGCTAGATTACAAAATCAAGCCAATATAACAGTGGCCAACTCTACCTATAGACCTTACAAAACCATTTCCAAACCTTTTAATTCTCATACCATCGGTGCTACTTCAAAATTGCCTTTACTACCTACACCACCAATCAAAGCCACTCCTATTAACTCCTTGAAAACCACCAAACGCCTTAACCAGTAAAGAATTCGATGATAAGAGGGCTAAGGGAGAATGTTTTTGGTGCTCCGAAAAATACACTCCTGGCCATAAATGTTCCAATTCCAAACAGTTATTTGTATTTGAAGTGGAAGAAGGTATGGAGGATGAAATGGAAGCAGGTATGGGAATGATTCCTGTTGAGGAGATCCAGTTAGCTCACGATCCTCACATCTCATTGCATGCTATCACTGGTGTTCCCTCTTTCTCAACAATGAAGATTGAAGGAGCTTTGGACACTAAACAGTTGCAAGTATTAATTGACAGCGGATCCACACATAATTTCATTGATAGCAAACTAGCTTCCAAACTAAAATGCCCCATTCAATCAATTGATGATATTCCTGTTACTATTGCTGATGGAAATCAACTCTCTTGTGTGGGCATGTGCAGGAACTTTCAATGGTCTATGCAAGGTCGTTGGTTTAAGGCAGACATGTTGGTAATTCCACTAAGCAATTATGATGTTGTTTTGGGAATCCAATGGCTGCAAACTCTTAATGATATTGTTTGGAACTTTAAGTCTCTAACAATGAAGTTCACGGTGGACAAGCAACAAGTCACCTTGAAGGGCAACACTGCTCGAGGAGTTAACTCTTGCTCCGTTCAGAAAATGACTGCATTATTACATCCTAATTCTCATTTGGCCCAAGCACAGTTGTTTAGCTTGCAGATGGAGGAAGGGTATCAACACAATCCAGTGGTTCAACCCACTAGTTCTGATGATAAGATGGCATGCTTATTGGAAGAATTCAAAGATGTGTTTGAAATACCCATGGGGTTACCACCTAAACGTACTTGTGATCATAAAATTAAGCTGAAAGATGAATCTATCAATCTTAACTTGAAACCTTACAGATACCCGAGTGCCCAAAAGAACATCATTGAGCAGATGACTCAAGAGTTGTTAGATTCGGGGGTGATTCGCAGTATTACCAGTTCCTTTGCCGCTCCTGTGGTACTTGTAAAAAAGAAAGATGGTTCTTATAGGATGTGTGTGGATTATAGGAAGCTTAATGAAGCCACCATTAAAGATGGGTATCCTATTCCCCTCATTGAAGAACTACTTGATGAATTAGGGGGGGCCTCTTTCTTTTCCAAATTGGATTTAAGATCGGGCTACCACCAAATTCGCATGCATGATGAAGACATTCATAAGACTGCCTTCAAAACTCATCAAGGTCACTTCGAATTTCTGGTATTACCTTTTGGCCTCACAAATGCTCCTGCTACTTTTCAGTCCCTAATGAATACCATTTTTAAACCTGTACTACGGAAGCATACTCTTGTTTTCTTTGATGATATTCTAGTGTACAGTTCTTCATGGGACCAACATCTTATAGATGTTAAAGAGGTCTTAATGTTGATGCGGCTACATCACTTAAAAGCTAAGCAGTCTAAATGTTCTTTTGGTGGGTCCAAGGTCGAATATCTTGGCCATGTCATTACGGGAAAAAAGGGTCTCTACTGACCCTAAGAAGATTGAGGCTATTCAACAATGGCCAGCTCCTAGCAATCTTAAACAATTACGTGGATTCCTAGGCCTTGCCGGGTACTATAGACGGTTCATTAAGGGGTTTGGTATTATAGCACGTCCCTTAACAGACCTATTAAAGAAAGATGCTTTCACATGGCAGGAGACAACTCAAGCTGCTTTTGATGCTCTTAAAGCAGCCTTATGTGCTTCTCCAGTCCTTGCATTACCTGATTTCTCTAAGACATTTGTCATAGAGACTGATGCTTCTGCAAAAGGATTGGGAGCAGTGCTCATGCAAGAAGGTCACCCAATTGCTTTTATTAGCAAAGCTCTATCTATTCGACAACAAGCTCTTTCAGTTTATGAGAAAAAGCTCTTGGCAATTTTGTTAGCAGTCAAGACTTGGCACCATTATCTCACATCTAAACATTTTATCATCCGCACTGATCAACAAAGCTTGAAGCATCTTCTGGATCAGAAGATTATTACCCCGTTACAACAAACTTGGTTGTCTAAGTTGATGGGCTATGATTATGAGATCATGTATAAGAAGGGTTGTGAAAATAAGGCAGTTGATGCTCTCTCTCGGGCTCCTGGTCTAACCCTTCTTGCTTTCACTTTGAGTTCTCTTGACTCTTCATTCTTGGAGCAGATCAGACACTCATGGGCTGAAGATCCATCCTTAGCTTCTCTACTGGATCAATTGAAGCAAGGTCAAGTGGTTAAGAACAGGCATTGGGATGGTCACTTGTTGACACGGAAGGGTAAACTTCTTATTGGCAAAAATGATTCTTTACGCAAGAAAATCTTATCTTGGTGCCATGCTTCGGCTATGGGTGGCCACTCGGGGTACAAACCTACTCTTGCAAGATTAAAGGAGCTCTTCTATTGGAAAGGCTACTCTAAGGATACTCACCGGTTTGTTAAAGAATGTGCTATTTGTCAACAAGTGAAATATGACACGGTGGCTACCCCGGGTCTACTTAATCCATTGCCTATACCCAGATCCATTTTTACTGATATTTCCATGGATTTTATCTCTGGGTTTCCTAAGGTTCAGGGCAAAGATAGAATTTGGGTGGTGGTTGACCGGTTCACTAAATACGGTCATTTTATTCCTCTCTCGCACCCTTACACTGCAGCTATCTTGGCTCAACTATATATTGATCACATATTCAAGTTGCATGGCAATCCTTTAACAATTGTTTCGGATCATGATCCAGTCTTTATGAGTCATTTTTGGCAAGAGTTTATGAGGCTGCAAGGGGTCGAATTAGCTACTTCCAGTGCATACCACCCTCAATCGGATGGACAGACAGAGGTTCTAAATAGGTGTTTGGAAACTTATTTGAGGTGTATGGTAATGGATTCTCCGTTACAGTGGGTACGTTGGCTTTCATTAGCTCAATGGTGGTATAATACCACTTATCACGCAGCTATTCATATGAGTCCGCTTGAGGCTTTGTTTGGATTTAAACCAAACATACATCTTCCTTATATAGTTGGGGATTCATCTATCGCAGCAGTGGAAGATTTACATCGCGATAGGGAAGCTATGATTCAATTGCTCAAGCAACATTTATGCATGGCTCGTAATCGCATGAAGCAATTTGCGGATGCTCATCGTTCTGAACGCTCTTTTACAGTAGGGGAGTGGGTGTATGTGAAACTCCAAGCTTATGCACAATCTTCTATTAAGCAGCTTCATCGCCACTCCAAGTTATCTGCTAGTTATTATGGCCCTTTTCTGATTGTGGAAAAGTTGGGACATGTTGCTTATCGTTTGGATCTTCCCTCTGATTCTATGATCCATCCCACTTTTCATGTTTCATTGCTAAAAGCTGCTCATGGCAATCATACCCCAGTCATCCCTCTTCCCACTTCGCCACGTTTTATTCTTCAACCTCGTGCTGTTTTGGATCGCCGAGTCATCAAGCGCAATAAGCGATTTGCAGCTCAAGTTCTTGTTCATTGGCAATCTTTACCAATTTCAGAAGCTTCGTGGGAGTTTATTGATGAATTTCACCTGCGTTTTCCTCATTTCCATTTTTGAGGACAAAAACGCTCTTAAGGGGAGGGTATTGTTAGTATTGTTTTGTAATTCAGAGGGGGTCTTTTGTAATTGTTAGAAGTTGAAGGGTTTAATTGTAATTCGTTTGTTAGTCGTTGTTCTGGTTGTAACGATCTTAACGTTTATTTGGATGTTATAAAGGAATAGAGATAATCGATGATGGTTAGCTTAATTGTGTCAATCTCTCTTCTTCCCCAATTTCTCTCAATCTAACCCTAACACAGACCGAAGTGAACCTAAAAATCAAGAATGCCAACACAACTCAATCAGAAGTAGGAGCAACCGAATCGCACCCTAAAATCAACAATGCAAACACTACTCTAGATCAAAATCAAACATGAAAAACCCACAAAAACCTAAAATCACCAGCCATGAAGTAAAACAGCAAGGGAAGAATAAATCCATTAGAATCGAGAGGAATCATAAAATCAATGATCTTAAGAACGGCATAACCGAGAGCAGAAAAGCAAAAGAACCTAGATATAACCGAGAGCAACAGATGAAGAACAAAAATCTAGAACCACGTTAGACAATATGTCCTTATTAGGGAGATTATAAAGGATGGTAATAAACAAAGAACACAACTTTAGTGGTTAAAATAAAAAAAAATATTTTTGGTGGTGGAAATGCATAAGGTTAAAACATAACTGTAGCTACCAGTCATCTTTTATATAAATAGTAATAGTAATAGTAATTAGACGTTGCAGTGGAATACCTTAAAACATTCATTCCATGGTATGATTTGTCAAAACAAACATTTGTCCTTAAACGAAACATTAAAAATTATAGCTTAAAGTAAATATCATTCAATTTAAAAGGGTGTCAATCTCTAGATGTCAAGTAGCTTCATTCTCATATCATTTTCATCTTTAGTCATCCCCTACCAACTAAAATGAATATAAAAGTTATGAATATAAAGGTTAGCTTTGTTAAGTGAGTTATAGTTACAATATATAGAAATTGCACTTTTACTTCCTTCACACATTTATCATTCCTATCAGTCAAATTGACTCTTATATAATCCTTAATCATGTTAATAATCTTCATTTCATTTATTCTCTTTCCACTTTCATAGACATAGGTTGCACAAAACATGAGCCAAACATCTAGTTGACAAAAAATGCCAACCCTGCGAGGAAAATATTCATGGTTTGCTAAATCCCTAATAATTAAACAACACCGCAAGGGACATAACTTTTTAATTAATAAAGGTCCATTCCATTTGTTTAACACACATTAGTGAAGTCTATTCACAAGACGTTTCGTTCTAGATGGGCCCATATTTCTCTTATTAGTTTCCACTATCTTTATTATTCCATTAGCATTCTACTTTATCATACATAATACTTTTTATGGTAACATTCATTTCAACATATATACCCTAAAGTATCAAGTAACCGTTTTTCTTGAAATTAATGCATTTAAGAATTCATATGGCAAAAATAATCAACCTTAATTAGCAGTCAAAACAGTTAGACAAAAATCCATTATAAAGATATCGTAAGTATTCCTTAATGCAGATAATAGTAACCTGAGGTGGATGACTAGACTAGATGCAGATACCTGTAGCTAATGCGGATAACTTACATCAAATATGGATGAACAGTTTGGTTAAGTATAAGTGATGCGGGTGATTAGGGTCCAATGCAGATGGATAGTTCAATATAAGTAACGGTTCGGGTAATAGTCGATGCAGGTAACGGTCAATACGGGTAAGTCTAGGGCTGTTCACGAGCCGAGCCGAACCGAGCGGACCTTTGCTCGTGTTTGGCTCATTTCCAAACCGAACCGAGCCGATCGGCTCGTTTACAACCGAGCGGAAAATCGAACGAGCATTTTTCAAGTGTTAAATTTTCAAGCGAACGTCAAGCGAGCGCAAACGAGCGGTTTAATAACTTAAAAATCAACCATATTTCATTACATAATACTTTCATGGATGACAACACGTTGTGGCTGACGATGAAACTAGCTAAATCTATAGTCGATAATGCGGAGAGCATATTGCAGATAACGTGATGGTGAGAGAGGGAGATGGTCGAAAAAAATATCTTTTAACGGCTTTGGATTTCACTTTTATATTAAGTATAGAATTCTTTATTAGGTTGCTTGATCAAGTATGCATAAATATAATTATATATTTGTATATAATGGGTCCAATCTACTAGAGCACTACGTATAAACTATATATACATATTAATTCGATCCGAACCAAACCGAGTGGACCTTTGCTCGTGCTTGGCTCGTTTACAAACCGATCCGAGCTGATCAGCTCGTTTACAACCGAGCAAAAATTCGAACGAGCATTTTTCGAGCAAATTCCGAACGAACGTCGAGGGAGCGTCGAACGTTTATGGGTAACAATCAATGCGGATGAAAAAAATTTGATGCGAGTGCATATCCTCCAATGTGGATGAACAAATGTTGGAATTCAATTAATAATAAGTGACGTGGATGGTTCAAGGGTTATTATGAGTAATTCAATACGATTGGACTTGTGATCAATGTATTGAGTTATATGGTTAATGTGGATGAGTTAAGCTAGAATATTAATCATGGCAATTCTAATATCGGTAACAGTATCTAATGCATATAGCTAGGGTGGACAGTAAGGTGCTGTTTGTTTCTGAAGAGGTAAAACGTCTGCAGTCTGCAGACCACATCTGCAGACATATGTAGGAGAAGAGGTGGACCAAACCTCTGCAGCCTGTATTAAGAAGACTGTTTGTTTTGTAACGTCTGCAGACTGCTGAAATAAACTGAAATTAATAAAAACTTATTATATATATATATATGAACATACAATCATCACCTAAAAATGCCAAACACAACATCAATCATCAAACACAACAATCAGAACATTACACCCTCTATGAAATTATTAAACACAATTCAAACCAAAACTTGCAAACAATCCAAATCATCAGTCACCACAAGTAATCAACCTCTCAAAACCTCATCAGTTTCAACTCAACACAACAAAAATTAAAAACACATGAACTGATGAAATGATTAAAATCTTGAATAAACCCTAAATACCCTCTTTCTAAAGCAGCCCGCCACTCAAACTAACAAAAGAGCTGAATTAAATTAAACCCACAAGTAGAAAAAACTAGCATGTGGAAATAAGACAACCATCGATTAAAGATTGATAAGCTTGATGGATCGATGATGCGATGAGAAATAGAGAAACCTGTGAGCAGAGGTTGATTAATGGCGATAGTGGAAGCTGATTTTAGGTCTAAGAAAGAGGCGAAGGGAGATGGATACAGAAAACAGAGAAGAGAAAGAGAGAGAAAGTTAGGTCGCGAAAGGGGGAGGTGGGAAGGAGTGGGGAGGTCGTGAAAGGGGGAGGTCGCGACGGAGCAGAGGTTGTTATGGGGAGGAGTGGGGTGTGGGTATTTGGGGAAGAGAAGTAGATTAGGGTTGAAATGAACTGTGAAGAGGTTAGAAGAGGTGTGAAGACATTGTTCTACCTCTTCTCCAAGAAGAGGTCACGCAGACGTTTTTTTTAATGAAATGTATTCAAAAAAACAAACACTCTGCAAACCTCAAACATCTGCCCGCCTCTTTTTGGCGCAGACAAAAGAGCTTTAGAAGCTCCTTTTCTAAAAAACAAACACCACCTAAGTCAGCATGTATGCAATTTCATTAATCAGGTTGGAAACCTCATAACTAAACATATAAATGTCACATGTATGTGTATGATCACGTGGTAATAATTCAGTGTTTAATTAACCTAAATGTGTGATTTTACATCATGATAAGTGTAGAACAAGTTCAATTTGTTTATGTTTTCATTCATAGGTGTTTGAGCTTAAAGTAGCTTAATTGGAAGAAAAAGAAGCAAAACATAAAAGTTGAAGGACTTAAGATGTAAATACCAAAAATGAAAAAAAGAGGTCAAAAAAGAGACCCGGCATATGATACACCGGGTTTGGGCGTATCATACTCCGGACGGTGTATGAAGCGGCGTATTTGTGGGCGTACTTGATGAAAGCAACAAAAAGCTGGGCGTATGGGCGGCGTATCATACGCCGGTAGCCTAACAGCATCCGGATTTTGTGGATTTTCAAGTTTATTTTAACCAAATCAACCCGAATTCGATTTAGAAATTCTCGAAGATGAAAAATAACGAACTTTATGTAAGGCCCCGTTCCCGGGCACCTCACAGTTGGTCATTCATCGCACATAAAACGTACATTTAATTAAAACATCGCAACGGAAATTAATTAAAACCATTTTATATATTAATAACAACTTTTACAAAGTAATACAATATAGTTAACTATTACAAAATATCATAATTGCATTACGTCACAAAAACATCATCGTTATACTAATGGATGCCATCCAAAAATGCTAAGTAGCTGCCCCGTGACATCCTCAACAACTCTTACCTACCAACTGGAAAATACATAAAAGTCAACGTCGCTGAGTGAGTTCTAGTTTTATAAATAAAATACCTTACTTTTGTTAAAATCTTTCTTACTTTCATACGTGGTCATGCATCATATGTACAAATAGAAAATATTATTATTAACTTTCATTATCATTCATTTTCCATCACCATCATATTCATACATTCTTTCCATTTCGTGCTTGTCGTTAAGGTTCTCTTCCGTATACATTCTGTTGTTTCATACTTTACATTATCTCTTACTTTCGTTCTCATTCTTTCGTAACGTACTTTACATCATTCTTTTACTTTCTTACTTTCTTTCTTTCTTTCTTTCTTTCGTACGTTACGTCATTCTTTTACTTACATACGGATCGATGAAAATACCCCAAACATTGTGCACGAAGCTAATGCTGGGCCTGTGGTAATTAAACCACGAACATTGTACATGAAGCTGACCCAGTCACCTAGGGCAAGTCATCTCTCCCATTCATTCATGCCAATTGGTAATACCCCGAACATTGTGCATGAAGCTGATGCTGGGCCTGTGGTAATTAAACCACGAACATTATGCACGAAGCTGACCCAGTCACCCAGGGCATACCAAAGGTCTTGTCAATCTCAATGATTGACCTGTGGGCATCCTTTGGGTAGCTAACCCACATCACAGTTGAGCTAACGACAACATGGTCGTGCACCTCCTTTCTTATTTGCTTGCAAGCCATTCTTTTATTCATTACGTTTTATTTCTCATCTTTGTTATCTTTCACTTTCTTACGTTATTCTTTACGTTCTTTCGTTCATTTGTCATACTACGTAAAGTAATAATATAATATTTAACGTATTTTATAATATAATATAAATACGTTTGATTACCATTAAAAGATGACACGTAAATACCATACATCAATCATACATACCATAACCCTAAACCATCTCATAATCTTGCTTAAAACGTGTAATCATAACCCATAAGTCAAATCAGGTCAAACACTAAAAATTCTGGCTTTCCTAAAATTTCAGAAATAATTCAAAGTGTTTAGGTGCATGGGTACTGTTTGGGCTTTTTCGCCCTGTTTAGGCGTTTTGCTACTATGCGGGCGTCTGGACTTACACTTAGCCATTAACACTTAGGCGCATGGGCTTTTGGGCGTTTGGACACTATTCAGACGCATAGGCCTGACTTAGGCGCATGGGCACTTAGTCGGTTGGGCACTATTCAGGCGTTTAGGTTTCTGGGAGGTTGGGCACACTTAGGCAATTTGACCGTTGGGTGCATGGGCTACTGTTTAGGTGCATAGGCAACCAACTTACACTAAATCAACATAAATCAGTCCCCAAGCATCATATATCATAATCTAAGCTTAGTACTAACATTCTAAACATTATTACATGAGCATAACCATAATCAATCCCAAACTTACACCCAAAACATGCACATTCATTCATACACATACAGGTAGAAACCACTTTTATAAAAACTTGCATACATTTATTTCCAGCCCCAAAGCTTGTTTAAAATAGGTTAAAAAGGGGTTCTAGAACTCACCTTATGCAGCTTTCGTGTATGACTTCTTCAAAACCCGAATGCAATGAGTTCAAACACCTAAAAACTCTCCAAAAACACACAACAAAACATACAAACACATGTAAGCATGTAACCGAGGCTAAGTCTAGCCAAGAACACCTTAAAAACACAAATTCTTACCTTAAATTTTGAGTTCCTTTTCTTCTTATCTCTAGAATCCGAATTCTCTGCTCTTTCTCTCTCTATAAACCGAATGAGAGTTGGTGTGAAGGCTAGAGTGGGCGCCATGCCCACTTTTGTACCAACTTTGGATACTTTTTGTCACTTTAACACTTTTAACCCCTCTACTTGGGTTAAATTACATTTTTCTCCTTTTTTCGCGTTTTTATTTCTTTTTCGTCTATAAAATATCTGGGTGTTACACTTTAGGTGATTTTGGGTGTTCGAAGGCTCCTTAAATCATCCATAAACATTCTCCAATTCAAGATCAAAGGCATAATGAAGATGATGCATGGCTAGGATTTTTGTGATTGCTTTCGGGAGTATGATTCTTGTCAAGTGAGACAATTAGTATGCTTTGATTAGGTTTTTGTATTGAACATTGAATTATTATATAAAACATTATATTTTGGTTGATTTAAAAGGTTTACTTATAAATAAAGTTGTTTGCTTGATTATCAGTTTTCGGTTTCCTTGAATCGTGATCTCATTAAGTAAAGTAGATCATTTGATATACATAAATTGGTAACATTATGAATGAATGAATTTTAAAAGCTTGTTCCTTTGTTATCACTTTAATCAAAAGCTAAGATCTTAATGTATTGTTTCTTACAAACCCCAGGTTAAACACACTAATTGTTGATATTGCAAAATTGAAAAGCTGAAAGTGATTGTTTTCTCATTATTTCTTAAATTCATTCCAAAGTTTATTGCCTTTTGCACTTGTGTTATTCAATTCATTTAAAGTTTCAATTTTTAATTATAACGTTTGTGTCTTTAAGTAATCGAGTCATACATTTAAACACTTTTCACATATTCCCTGTGGAAATGACCTTACTTATCCTTACGCAATAAAGGTAGATAAAACCGATATATTAACTTGTTTTTGATTGAGTCTGGACAACCAGATCAAAATGGTACCTTTTGCATAATGATTATCATCAAGAATACTCTTAGACAACATACGTGGATGTTAATAGGTATAATCAAGTAGATTCTGATGGATGCTCAAACCACTCAAATACTTCTCAATGTTATAATCAGAATCAATGTCAGTTTCCTTGTCAAAAACAAGAAAATGTTGATATAAAAATGTTAAGAAATTTCAACATATTTATCAATCTGAGGAGGAGGAAAAGATTGCTCAATTCGAAGATCGATGAAAGTTTATCACAATACCAAATTTCAAATCAACAAAGACTCCACTACTTTAGCAAAAAGTGTGATGTGCTTTCGATGAAAATCCAGATTGAAGAGTCACTAGAAAACAAGGTAATGAAGGAGGTTATGGATACTAATACCACACTACTTCCCTCGACTGTAAAAGAATCAAAGATTGAATCCACTATGATAGATGAAACAGTGGAAGAATTAGTTATGAATCTTTTGAAGCGACATAAAACTTCTTAAAAAATCAGAGACTGAGTTAATCAAAGTTCATCCCGACCCTTCTCCTATACCTATTACTCTAACTTAAAAAAAGTTAAGGAAGAGGATTAAGGATGAAGAAAAGAAAGGTGACATTGCATGACGTTGGACAAACTATCATGAAATGACTTCCTAACAACTTGTCTTTTTACATGTCAATCAATGGAAAGCAATTATGGAACCAGTATGTTAATTATCGAGCGTTTGTTGGAAACTCGCTAGGAAAATGTGCACTTCAACCACCTTAGTGGTGACGGGTACAATCCGGCTGAAGACTTTAAACATAGCGCTAATGGAAGGCAACACACGAACTTTGTGGATGTGTTCACTAGAAACCCTAACGAGACTACAACTCATCCACTTAGGTCTACCGAGGGGTTTAAAGGCTTGTTACATACACTAAATGCAACCGTGATTCCTACAAAAGTAAGTTTTATTTCTTCTATTACTTTGTGTGTTTTTGTTTTGTTTAGATAGTCAATCACGAGACGCAAGCACTCAAGTGTAGGGAGACACAAGTCGGTTGATGAAGGCTTCTGATAATGATTGTGATCAGGTCTATATGCTCTATCCATTGCTTTGGTTTTAAACAATATTCTTTTCATGCTTTCGTTGTTATTGATTGATAATATATCAGAATATGGCATACTATTTTTCCCTTGTAATGAATAGTTTTCTTTAGCAGTAATTGGGATAAAATAAGAAACGACTTCTTTATGTTATGAAAATGCAATTTTGACCATCATATATTGGGGATAATATATCTCAAGTGTGGGGATAGGGGAAGAATTAAAAAACTGAATCTTTTTGAAAATTAAATATTCAAATAAGCTTAATTGTGTATAAGACTCAAAGTATTTCATATATGGCTAATTATCACTTGTTTGTGCATGTATAGATCTCTTGACATGGGTGTTTTAAATTGTAGAAATGTATTCCCATCATGATTTTTTTATAAAATCAAGTAGAATTCTTAGGAGGCATAACGAATCATATGGTAGATGACATACATGCTTCATATTTTTAACCTTTTTTTCACCATTTCCATGAGAGCTTGAGTCTAATTGAGCATTTCATAGCATATTATGATTTGCTTTATATTTTTTCATAATGAGGGAAACCATATTGTGCATTTAAGTTTGAACTTGTGTAATTGATGTGTATCAAGATCATAAACCAATATGTGCATAAATGTGATAGAGACATTAGGAATGAACCATTTAAACATTTTTCTTTTGAATCCCATACCTTGATAATCTTCCTTTAGACACCATGTTGAGCCCCAACTTGTCATTTGAATAAGCCAAAACAATAAGCCTATAAAGCCTTAGCTATTTTATGAAATCTCTGGTGATGAAGTCTAATTCATGACATACTTAGAAGGTCATTTCAGTAATAATTTAATAATAATATGAGTGGTTATAAATATGTGAAAAAAAGAGATAAAGCTAAATATGAGGTAAAAATGCCTAAAATATGAAGCAATAAAAATAATGTGAGAACTCGGTGATATTATTGCAATTAGAAGATCAAGATCAATAAATAAGACATCTAGCATGTTTAAATTGGATTTCATTCATCGTTAGCCACTCCAAAATACCTTTCTATCCCACCTTAACCCTTAACCTAACATTACAACCCGTAAAATACCTCTTTATTTATGTATCATATTGTGTTAATTGATGGCGATATGATTAATATACGAGCTTATTATGAAATATGTACATTCTTGGTTTGAGAGTTCCAGATATACTAGTATATAATCACTAGTCCACAAAATAAACCGAGAGGAGTGTTTATTGTGAGGAATGTGAATGCATGAATGTTTGAAGCAAAAGGTGAGGTTATGCCAACTAAAGATTCTAAGTTAAAAACATAAGTTGTATTGCATGTTGGGTTGTGAATCTTACATGATGAAAGTTTAAAACTAAGGATGCTTTGGAACCTTAACTTATACAAAGTTGTGATAATTTGGCATGTTTGAGTAATTGGGGTAAAGTGTTACAAGTAAGTTTGTTTGAGGACAAACAAAAGATTAAGTGTGGGATGTGATCACGTGGCAATAATTCAGTGTTTAATTAACCTAAATGTGTGATTTTACGTCATGATAAGTGTAGAACAAGTTCACTTTGTTTACGTTTTGATTCATATGTGTTTGGAGCTTAAAGTAGCTTAATTGGAAGCAAAAGAAACAAAAAAGTTGAAGGACTTAAGATGTAAATAACAAAAATGAGAAAAAGAGGTCAAAAGAGAGACCCGACGTATGATATTCCGGGTTTAGGCGTAACATACGTCGGGCGGGGTATGAGGCAGCGTATTTGTGGGTGTATTTGACAAAAGCAACAGAAAGTTAGGCGTCTGGGCATCGTATGAGGCGGCGTATCATATGCCGATGGGCGTATGATACGCCGGTAGCCTAACAACATCCGGATTTTATAGATTTTCAAGTTTATTTAAGCCAAATCAACCCCAATTCAATCTAAAACTTATTGGCAACGAAAAGTGATGAACTTTAGGTGATTTTTGGTTTTCCAATGCTCCCCCAATCATCCACAAACATTCTCCAATTCAAGATCTAGGCATAATGAAGATGATGCGTGGCTAGGCTTTTTATGATTGCTTTTGGGAGTATGTTTCTTGTCAAGTGAGACAATTGGTATATTTTGATTAGGTTTTTGTATTGAAAATTGAATTATTGAATGAAACATTATGTTTGGTTAATTTAAAAGGTTTGCTTATAAATAAAGTTATTTGCTTGATTATCAGTTTTCAGTTTTCTTGCATCGTGTGCTCATTAAGAAAAGTAGACAATTTGATATAGGTAAATTGGTAACATTGTGAACGAACATGGTTGTAAAATTCGCTAGGCGCTCCTTAGTCGGTCAAGCGAGGAGTTGAGACTACTCTGTCTAGGCGGAGAGTACTCGGGGAGGACTCGGACATGTTAAATTATAAAGAATTTAGTTTTGGCAAATTAAATATATGTCAAATAACATAAATTTACTAATATTTATAACAAAGTATGTGAAAATGATATTCATTCTTTGATATAATAGGAATATAAATTATGTTTTACTTTTGTTAAAGTTCAAATCGGCCCGAGTTAACCTGCTATATCTGATTCTGGTCAAGGTTGACCACGTTTGATTGATTTTGAGTAACAAGGCGGAGTTGAAGAAAGTCGGCTCGGCAATCTACATTGGAATGATTACTCGGAGAGTACTCGGCCTTATAGACCTTGTTTTACAAACATGGAACGAACAAATATTAAAAGCTTGTTCCTTTGTTATCACTTCAATCGAAAGCTAAGATCTTAAAGTGTTGTTTCTTACAAACCCTAGGTTAAACACACTAGCTGTTGATCTTGTAGAATTAGAAACCGAAAGTGATTGTTTTCTCATTATTTATTAAATTCATTTCAAAGTTTATTGTCTTTTGCACTTGTGTTATTCAATTCATCTAAAATTTCAATTTTTAGTTATAAAGTTTGTGTCTTTAGGTAATGGAGTCATACATTTAAACACTTTTCACATATTCCCTATGAATACGGTCTTACTTACCCTTACGCAATAAAAGTAGCTAAGACCGATATATTAACTTGTTTTTGATCGAGTCTCAACAATCAGTAAAATCATGATTTTAGTAAAAATACATCGTATAAGTATGCATATCAACCATAAAAGTAAGACAAAATATTTAAATAATGGGATCTAATACTTAGTTGGATTGTTGATTGGCTTTAATCATTTATCCAATAGAAATTTGAAGTAGTATCATTTACATACTAAAGCCATTATAATCACCCCATAACCATCATTATAAACTGGTCCTACCTCGTTATAACATAAAACTAAACCCCTAATTATTTGAAGCTAATTATCCACTTCCTCATAACATCTTCATCAAAAATTGTTATATCATCTTTTTGAACAACAAGAGTTATCCTAACAATCATCAAGTGACGATCCTCTCATCATGTAAGTTATCATTATCATGAGCTCACTAAAAATCATATCGAATTTATTTTGTCATTACCATGGAACCACCTTGCCATTACTATAACACCATTCTTTTTCATTCCAACTCAACATCAACGAGAGATAATCAAGACATTTGTCAACAACTTGGTTACTACCATCACCATAGGATCACCACCCCATTATTAACACTAAATTATCATTATGATCACCATTATCAACATAAGCTCATCATCATCATCATCATCCTTATGCTCGTAATCTTGTAACATTAAACATTTACACATTATGGAAATTGATTGAAACAACATTAAACATTTACCCATTATGGAAATTGATTGAAACATCTTTGCATTCACTATAGAACCATAACATCGTCACCACCATCTCACAATAATATTACTATCATCATCGTGTAACAGTAGTTGTCACCATGAACCACCTATTAGACCTTCCATGAACCATCTTCTTTATCTTACAACATCATCATCACCCCGAAACTTCAAATTCATTAGATTACAACCACCTTTACTGACAAAATACCATCACCATATTTATCTACATAATTTAGATCTTAAATGCTTGGCGAAACCTCACGAAACTTAGATTTGTAATGCCCCGATCCCGGAGACCTCACAGTTGGTCATTCACAACAATAATTACATAAAACGTTACATATTACAAATTTAAGCAGCAGAATTAGTTTAACAAAAGCCATTCATTTCATTATAAACACTGTTGTTAAGCAATACACCATGGTTTAATCAGGTTACCAAATAATTGTTCAATTTGCATTACATAACAACAGTACTATCATGTATGAATGGATGTCAGTCATGCTCTGTCACACCCCCGCCGATAGCGGAAACACGGGGATGCGAGCGAGACAGGATCGTCATAACACATGGTACACGTTAGAGAAGCAATATAAGTATGATAACAAGCGTGTCATGACGACACCCGAACACAAATGGAGACTTGTGTCGTGTTCAGTCAATGTTCACGACAACATAGCCATAGGCATAACATAACAATGATCACATAAGCATTGATGATAACTTGTATTGTAAATTCCCACAACCCGGGAACAAGTATACAATGAACAAGTTTAAGCAACCAAGATGTTCCAAAATCAATGTTTAATAAAATGTTTAATCCTCTAAAATGCATCCTAGGGTCTCCTCTAAAGGCAGCACTCCTAGAACTTCAATTACCTTGATCACCTGAAAAGATATGCTCAAAACGGTCAACATAATTGTTGGTGAGCTTCGCAGGTTTTAAGTAATAAAAGATGTTAAGATGAAAACAACTTGTAAGTTTAATAAGAGTTACCACGACTATACTTATGTGTAAGCGGTTTTACAAGATATAGTTAGCTACAGCCAAACCTAAACATCGGTTCCACACGAGAATTGATGGCTGTAAAGAAAGCATCTCATAAGTTTCACATGACGTAGCAAGATCCACAAAGCGCATACGTATAAGTTACAACCAAACCGATCCTTAGGTCCCATTACCGGGATTAATGGTTGTAATGGATGATCAGCTTAGAAGAACCACACAGAAGAACCACACAGAAGAACCACACAGCCGATGCATCCATCAACAATAGCATTCATAGGTAGCATCAATCAACATATAATATCAAAGTAGTAGCGCATAGTAATGAAATACCACCAAGTAACATACAAGGTGGTAACATAGCATAGAGTCAAGTTCATGTAGCAACAATCAACAAGATAAGCAAGACAAGATACTCATAAAAGTAGCAGCCAGCTTCCACTAGGGAAGATGCTTGAAATCAAGTTAGGTAGGTGAGCATTCTTGTAAGGCCCTCCTTTCCAGGGGGACCTCATAGTTGGTCATTCACAGCAAAACATAGATATAAAGCAATCATTTACTCATATATGTATAAATAACTATCGCAGCGAAGAATACGGTAATTTCAATTTATAACAATTAAATATATAAAATTTGTGTTTAAACATCAAAACTATTCAAAAGTCCTCTTAAGTTCTTCTTTATCAGGGATGCCAGTCTTCTAGTGCCAAGAAGCTTCAGTCCCATGCTTCTATCCCATAGCTCTAACTCTCACCTGTCAACTGATATGCATACAGAGTCAGCTTCGCTGAGTGAATTCTAGGTTTACTTTGCTAAATAACTTTTGTAAAAGATATTAGCTTTATCAGTTGAAAATAATCATTGTCTATCAAAATATCAATACACACAGGCTATCGCTTTATCAATACTTTATCATTTCTTGTTATTTTAATCTTCTTTATCCGTCAATTCTCTGTCACTATCGGTGCCTAGGCTCGCCTAGGACTTTACCGACACGCCAATTAAGGACTTACTGTCGTACCCGATCAGGCCATTATTGTCATGCCAATTCAGGACTTACTGACCTGCCTGTTCGAGCATACTTTATCACTTTATCACTAGTGAGGGCACAACGAATGCAACCCTCCTTTATCAATTTGCTTGCAAGGCTTTACTTTATCACTTTATCAAGGTACACGTTATGGGCCTCATAACCTTTCTTTAAGTTTCACTTTCATGTTTAAGTTATACATTATTGGTACACATGTCCCCAATTCTAATCTAGTAAACTTAAATGTAATAGAACTTCTTCTTGTAACACATATGTAATGTTTAATCAATATAATGAGAATCTCTTCTATATATGGTTGTTGGTTATTTAATGTTATATCTATTCATATCAATTATTAGTACACGCATATATGACAATGTTATATAGGTTTACTGTTGTTAGACATAGGTTTGAACCATCAAAGGTTCAAGAATGTGTTTAACTAAGTTATCTGATTCAGTCGCACGACTGGACCATGCGAATGGGCCAGTCACACGATTGAACCAGGAGATTGAGTCAATCGTACGATTGAGTCATAAGACTGACTCAGTCGTTCGAATGAACCAATCGTATGACTCAGTCGCATGACTGAGCCAGTCGCCTGGCTCAGTCGTACGACTGATAGCTGTAACCTATAAATACCACTTAATTCGTGGAAAAAGGGAACACTTCGAATACTTGAAACCCTAGTCGACCCACAACGTCCAGATTGTCCATTCCAAGTTCATAGAACGTCCCAGATCATTCCTATTCCATTCTTAACGTTTTCTAATCGTTAGGATTGATCTTAATTACGTTCTCCCTGATTGGATCACCAATCAAATAGGATTCTGCACTATTTGATCCGGTATAACGAAGAATCAGTTAGTACTCCGTTCGTACACGGTCCTAACAAGTGGTATCAGAGCCTTGGCTCTTGATTCTTCATTTGATTCAATCAAGTTTGTGTTAAAGTCCACGTTTTTCGCTAAAAGATCCAATCTTTCTACTCAAAACCGAGTCTTTACGTGTGCATGTTCTGCAAAATCAGTGTTTTTCGACTTACAGCCGTCTAGGGTGTCACAAAACACGTTTTAGGTCAAAAGTGTGAAAAATTTCGATTTCTGCAGTCTCAGTCGCACGATTAGCTCAATCGTACGACTGAAGTCCAGTCTCCCATTCATTCGACCGATTGAGTCAGTCGCTTCGTCCAATCGCCCGATTGAGTCAATCGCCCAGTTCTGTCGCCCAGTTGAGTCGTTCGGTCTATTCAGTCGCCTAAGTCTCTCAGTCGTCTATTCAATCGTACGTTTGAGTCCAATCGCATACAGCTAGTGTCGGTCGCATCCCAGTCGCACTCCCCAATCGCATTAGTAGTTTCATTCACAAGTTAAAGTTATAACATAATAGACTCAGAAAACTTTGCAATGTCAGCTGGAAAGGACTCATGGATACAGAACCTGCTTTTACTGGAAAATGAGATAGGGAACCATAACAAGCCACCTAAGCTATTGACTATAGATGAATTTCCACAATGGAGACAACGTTTTGAGATTCATCTAAATGGAGTGGACCAGAACTTATGGAACTCTATTGAGGCTGGTTATAACATGCCCGTGGGAGCTGATGGTGTTCCTTTGACTTTAAGTGGACTCACTGATACACAGAAGGTTGCCTACAATGCTGAAAAGAAGGCATATGCTCTTTTGAACCAGTCCATTCCCAAGGTCATTTTTCACCAATACTCAGAGCAAAAGCAAAGTAAAAAGTTGATGAAAGCTCTTGAGAAGAGGTATGATGGGAATTCTACTCTAAAGTCCCTAAAGGGTAAAGCGTTGAAGAAGGAGTTTGACAACTTCTCTGCAATTGGGAATGAAAGCTTGGATGAAATTATCCATCGCTTCTATCACTTGATGAGTGAACTTCACACTCATGGAGTAAAGACGTCAATGGAAGACAAAGTTTCAAGCTTGGCAGATGGTCTACCTGAAAAGTGGCATTCATTCATTTCCACTATGCGACGCAACTCAGTTTTAGAGACCTTGGATATTAATGACTTTATTCTAAAACTGAGAGAGGAAGAAGTGTGTCACCAGTACAGGACGAAAAGAGCAGCGTATACTCAAGACCCATCACTCTACAATGTAACTCCTACTTCTACTCCTGCTGCAAAGTCTTCTGGAGCTCCTCTGCAAACAGCCTTTGTCTCTAATGCATCGTCATCTACTGATCAAGGCTCATCATCTGCAAATGAGTCTCATGGTGCATCTGGGATTCTACAAAGTCCAATTGTTAATCAATCTGCTAAGTTGATGACAGAAAATTTGGGAAAGGTAACAGTGGAGGTTGCTAAAGAGCACATGGATCTACTTGCTGCAGTTGTGCACTCTTATGATGGTCTGGTGGCGGGTAAGATTGGAAATTGCCACCTTGCCGATGAAGACTACGAGCAAGTAGATGAAAACGAGCTTGAAAGGATGGATATCATGTGGGCTCTTGCAAGTGCTGTCCGGAGAGCCAAGAAGTTTGTGAAGAAAACAGGGCAGAATCTCGTGGCTACTAAAGATACGACTTTTGGTTTTGACAAGTCTAAAGTCACGTGCTTCAACTGTGGAGAAAAGGGTCATTTCAAAAGAGAATGCGTGAAGCCTAAGAAGACTGGGAACGGGAATCCATTCTCCTCGTTCAATAGGCAAGATAAAGACAAGAAGCCAGCATCCACAGGGAATGATTCTAAAGCTATGGTAGCACAAGGAGATGAAGGACAGGACTGGTCCTTTTGGTTCTTATCTGATGGTGAAGCGAACATAGCTTCTGTGGAAGACTTGAACGAAGACTGAGCGAGTGAGGGGGAGAGCTCAGCTGATGTTGATACTGCTGACTTGGAAGAGACGTTTGATGCAGTGGATGAAATTGTCAAGAATGAGCTGAATTCAGAATCTGAAGCTCAACCTGCATCTCAGAATGCTTTCATGGCTGGAACGTCCACAGCTGCACAGGTACAATCTAAGGATGAATTATTCGCTAAACATGCTTGTGTTGATTGTGATAAATTTAGAGAAAGTATTGACTTAAAATTTGCTAGGTTATTAGAACACAATGATAACTTAGTAAATGACTTGAAACTGTGCTCAGAGGCAAATCGAGTGTTAAAATAGAATGAGAGCAGTTATAAGGAAAAGATAGATGCTTTAAAGAAGCAATTAAAGGAAACTGAAGTTGTTGTGTTTAACCAAGAAAATGACATTAAATTCTACTTAAAGACCATTGAAGAGACTAAAAAAGACAAAGCGGTTTTACAGGTAGAAAATGAGTCTTTGAAACAAAAACTACATAGTTTAGCGAGTTCCTCGTATATTTTGAAAAACTTGGTTAAAGAACGCAACAATGGGGAGGGCTTAGGTTACAAGGTTGTTCCACCACCACATGAGATCCTGTTGAACACTAAACAACGTCCAATAAATAATAATCCAATTAAGGATCATGTGGTGACAACTCCGTTGGTTAGTGATCCGGACACAACAGTTAAACCTGCTTCTCCGGTTGATGATCAGAAAACCTTAGCATCGAGCAATGTAACTGCTGAGAAACGGGTGGAAGAGAATGTACAAACATCTCTTGGGTTGGATTCAAAGTCTAATAACACACAATCCAAGATGTCTAAGACCACTCAAGTTAAATCAGTTAAAAGAGATAATATTCAGCCACATAGACAAATAAACCAAAATGTTAAACAAGTTAAGTTTGTCAAAGGAGGTGAAAGTCTTAAAAGTGATAATAAAAAGAAAGAACCAGAAGTTTACTCACCGCCCCACAAGAGATCTCCTAGCCCCGATGAATGGAGATCCTGCTATACCTGTGGACAGCGCGGTCATATTTCAACAAATTGTCCTCGCTATCAGACTCCAAGAATTAAAGTGGAGCTGAACAACAAAGTTAATTTAGATTCAAAATAGCGATCTAAGACTCCTATTAGATCGAAAACACCTACTAGGTCTAAAACACCTTCTCGGTCGTTTTTGTCTCCTCCACGCCAAAGGCAACACAAACAAGTCATTGACAAGTCTGTGATGCCAGCGGCGAGACCTGTTTCTGAATCTAAACCATATGCTCAAAATGTGAATCAGTCTAAGGTTTACCACAAACAATCCTTTCACAGGGATGGTTTGTGGAAAGCCAAAACAACTGATGAGTCTGAAAGTAAGGACAAGTTGAACGTTGAGATTCCATCCACTGATAAAGGCCAGTGGGTCGAATTCATGTTGGTTGATTCCTCTGGTAAACCCAAGCCAGTCAAGGCTTGGGTCCCCCTTCTTAACTGATTATTTTCTCTTATGTGCAGGTTGTCCGCTATAGTGCGTCTTTAAATACATGGATCGTAGATAGCGGAGCTTCCAGGCACATGACGGAAAATAGGTCTCTCCTTTTCAATGTCAAACAAATTAAAGGGGGACATGTCTCCTTTGCTGGAAACAAAGGAGGATACATTACTGCTCAGGGAGAAGTAGGTAATGAAAAGGTAAGGTTCGACAAAGTCAACTTTGTTCAGCAGTTAGAAAACAATCTGCTTTCTGTGTCTTAGATTTGTGACAAGGGATTCAAAGTCATGTTTGATAATCGCAAATGTTACATTCTGAAGAAAGAAATGGATATTCCATAGGAACAGGTATTAATGTCAGCATCTAGATATAATGACTTATATGTTCTAGATATGTCAAATGCCTCTACTAGTTCTTCTACTGTTTAATGTTTCTTATCTAAAGCTACAGAGAAGGACTCCATTTCGTGGCACAGAAGAATGGGACACATTAATCATAGGAAGATGAATCATCTGATTCATAACAACTTAGTTGATGGAGTTCCTGTCAAGAACTTCCAGCTTCCTGATTTCTGTGTCTCATGCAAGAAAGGCAAGCAGACCAGGAAATCTCACAAGACCAAGAACGTCAATTCTATCGAGATGCCCCTGGAGCTACTTCACATGGATCTCTTCGGTCCAGTTAGCATGAAAAGTATTGCAGGAGATTGGTACTGCTTCGAAGTCACTGATGACTACTCACGATTTGCATGGGTAATGTTTTTGAAAGCAAAGTCAGAAACATTTGAATCATTCAAGGTGCTCGTCACGACACTGGAGTCACTCTACAACCTGAAGGTAAGGAAGATTCGTTCTGACAATGGCACAGAGTTCAAGAATCAGTGGATGGATGCTTTCTGCAAGGAAAAGGGGATTGTTCATCAGTTCACTTCAGCATACACGCCACAGATGAATGGAGTTGCAGAACGAAAGAATCGAAGCTTGATCGAGACAGCGTGAACAATGTTAGCTGATTCTAAGCTTCCAGTCCAGTTCTGGAATGAGGCGGTTGCCAATGCTTGCTACACACTTAACCGTGGTAGTCAAAAGGCATGGGAAGACTTGCTATGAGTTGCTTCAGAAGCGCAAGCCTAACTTGGAGTATCTGGAACCTTTTGGAGCTCCTTGTACACTGTTGAAGAAGACTCAGGATGGCAAGCTCAGTGAGAAAGCCGATCAAGGAATATTCTTAGGATACAGCATACCAGACAAACGAGTTTACAATAACTCGACAGGTCAGGTAGAAGTGTGGTGCAGCGTAGATGTTCAGAGATACACCACCCCCCTGCTGGAAAAGGTCCATCATCATTCTTCGATTACGATGGCTTTTTCAAATCCTTTAATCTTCGTCAGTTTAAGTCAGATGATGAAGTTGCTACCCAGATGATGTACGATGTCCTCAACACACCGAATCTGGATTCAAGCAACATCACACCTACAAACGGTGCCTCAAGTTCTTCGACTCCTACTCAAGACGAGAGTGATGACTCATCAGGTGATGAAGAAGCAGCTGCACCAGACCTTGATCACAATGTTAATCAACAAAGTGGGTCATCAGCTGCTGAACCAGCATTGGGAAATCCAGATACTGAACCTGTAGTCACCAATCTTGACTCTGAGGTTGTGGTTCCTTCCACACCAGTGACTAGGATCAGTGTGAATCATCCCCCACGGCTATCATTAGGGATATTCAATCCGGTGTGCAGACGCGAAATCAGCTGTACTCTGCTGATTATGCTGTAGTCATGGAGAAGGGGTATGTCAATGACGGGGCTTACTCATGTTTTGTTTCACAAATCGAGCCTAAATACGTCAGTGACGCCCTGAAAGATGAGGCCTGGGTCAATACTATGCAAGAAGAGCTACTCCAGTTCAAGAAACTTGGAGTCTGGACCCTCGTTGACAGGCCAAAAGGAGTTAAAGTGATTGGTACCAAATGGGTACTAAAGTGCAAAAAGGATGACCAAGGTATTGTTATCAGAAACAAGGCACGCTTGGTTGTTCAGGGATTTAGACAAGTCGAGGGGATCGACTACAATGAAGTGTTTGCACCAGTGGTAAGAATGGAAGCAATTCGGATCTTCCTTGCCTATGCATCGTTTATGAAGATAAAAGTCTATCAGTTGGATGTGAAGAGTGCATTCCTTCAAGGGGAAATCCGTGAAGAGGTCTATGTTAGTCAACCTGAAGGATTTGAGGATCCGTATCATCAGGACAGAGTCTACAAGCTGTAGGGGTGTTGATCGGGTTAGTTAATCGGGTTTCGGGTTAATCGGTTCGGGTTATTCGGGTTTTTCAACATTGAAAGTCTACCCGAAACCCGACCCGAATAACAATCGGTTTAATCGGTTTCGGGTTGTTCGGGTAACGGGTTGTTCGGGTCGGGTTTCGGATATTAAACGATAGACTTAATTTAATAGATTGTAGTGAGTTTTCATTTGAAATCTTATAAAATTAGTGGACTTAAAATAAGTTTACTTCTATAATTTATAAAATATGCTTAAATATATATTTATATACAAACAATTTGATTAATTTGAACAATCTAAACAAGTGTATATATATATTTGCTTAATTATAATATGAGTTGATCGGGTTATTTGGATTTCGGGTTAATTGGTTCGGGTTATTCGGGTTTTTGAGGTTTGAAAGTTTATCCGAAACCCGACCCGAATAAGAATCGGTTTAATCGGTTTTCGGGTTGTTCGGGTAACGGGTTGTTCGGGTCGGGTTTCTTCGGGTACGGGTAAGATTGGGTCGGGCGGGTTAATCGGGTACGGATAAAATCGACGGGCCTAACAAGCTGGATAAGGCTCTGTATGGGCTACATCAAGCTCCTCGAGCTTGGTATGAGAAGCTCTCCACCCATCTGTTGAAACACGGTTTTCACAGGGGTGTAATTAACTGTACATTATTCATCAAGGAAAAGGATGGTGATTTGCTTATGGTGTAGATCTACGTGGATGACATCATCTTTGGGTCTAGGAATGAAGCATTGTGCAAAGAGTTCGAATCTGTGATGCAGGCAGAGTTTGAAATAAGTGCCATGGGAGAAATGAAGTTCTTCCTAGGATTACAGGTGGATCAAACACCAACCGGTATTTTCCTACATCAGACCAAGTATGTCAGTGATATTCTGAGTCGGTTAGATATGGAGAATGTTTCTACTGTCGGTACCCCTCTCGCCACAAATCATGATGTGGCTCCTGATGAAAATGGGATTTGGTGGATGCCACTATGTATCGTAGGATGATCGGATCTCTTATGTACCTCACTGCCTTGCGTCCAGATATTATGTATGCCACATGTTTATGTTCTAGATATCAAGCGAAGCCAAAAGTGAATCACCTGATTGGGGTGAAAAGGATTTTTCATTATCTGAAGGGTACCCCAACACTGGGGTTGTGGTATCCTCATGATGATGACTTTGAGCTTACTGCATACAGCGATTCAGACTATGGTGGCTGCAAGATGAACTTCAAGTCTACATCAGCAGGGTGTCAGTTCTTTGGAAGGCGATTAGTCACGTGGCAATGCAAAAAGCAGACCTCGGTTGCTTTATCAACCTGTGAAGCTGAATATGTTGCTGCTGCAAGTTGCTGCTCTCAGATTATCTGGATCCAACAGCAAATGCACGACTACGGTTTGCAATTTTCTAACACCCCTATTTATGTTGATAATTCTGCTGCCATAGCTGTTACTAAAAATCCTGTTCAACATCCAAAAACCAAACACATCGGCATTAAATATCATTTCATACGCGATTGCTATGAAAAACAATTGATTGATGTGATTAAAATTAACACGGATTTTCAGCGCGCTGACCTCTACACCAAACCATTTGATAAACCTAGATTTTTCTATCTGCTAGAGGTCAACGGCGTTAAAAAGAAAAGTGATGTGATTGCGGAAGAAGCAGATACATAGTCCGACTCGTATTTATGCGTTTATTTTTCTGTTAATTTAATTTTATTTTTTATTTATTATTTTTTCTTGTTATATAAAATCCAAAAACACAAAAAGATTTTCTGTTTTAGTATTTTAGGGGGAGATTTATTTCAGTATTTATTTACTTAAAAAAAAGAGGGAAGGTAAGTAAAGCTGAAAAGGCATAGACATCTAAACTGGAAATGTGACTCGATAAATTATGGAAAGTGATAGTACACAGGCATCGAGTTATTTGGAACACCAAAAGGATTTTCGGTTCTGCAAAGTTAATTAAATCACAGAAAAATTATAAATCTGAGAAGTCTAAGTCTAACAAAATGGGAAGATGATAGTACGCTTGGTTGGTACCGTAACTACACGGAGAAAGTTGATCTAGGGAGGTGCTAGTTCACTATACGATGTGTCGGTAAATTCAACACAATAGACGAGTAGACGTCATTGGTAAACTTAATCTAAACTAAACGGTTCAATCAACTGTGGGTTCCCATCTTATCACTGGTTAACACAATCAGTCGTTTCCGATAAGGGATAACGAGCAAATAAACGCCACCAAAGGTGTGCGTGTGACTTCAAAAGGAGCAAAAGAAAAAATTGAATACAAGCGCAATCATGCTAATAACAAACTGTTGTTGGTGCGTTATGTGAAAAAGAAAAATAAGAAATGCTCTAACAAGGAGATAGGTTGTGTGCCTCTCTGCTGTGCGATAGCACTGACCTGAGGATAAGCATAACCTACATATTCTAGAATTCATTGGTGTTTGCCGCCTCTCTGCTGTGCGATGGCACTGACCTGAGGCTTGGCTTCTCTTTGAAAGATCTAAGAATAGTTTCTTCTTGTCAAAATACCTATAGACCGCTCGAAAGTCCTCTAAGGAATACTGATTACCATATAAGCTTGGGATCCACAAATGTTGGTTGAAATAATATAACTTAATTCGTTACCAATGCGTGTCAAAAGTCTGTGTATGGATTTAAGTGGACAAGTATACTGACAATCTTCGTGTATGCACCGACTGAAGTTAATAATCAAAGTACGTTACGTATCATATCAAGCATGATTCCCAGTTAGATCTTAGAAGTCTTAGATGAGTAAGAAAGCTGTGATATGCAAGTGTTTAAAGTTAAATACTAATCAAAGTTTCCAAGTGATGGTGTATATGCCTGTCTGATTCCAAAAGAGTCTGTTCTGGATAAAGAAGATGATGATGATGATGAAGGGGACGGAGATGCATATACCTATGCCTCTGGTCATGAGCAACGAAGCAAGAAAAAACAAGACCAGGGAGCATCAACTGCTGCCCCACCTACCTCCCCTTCTGCCGGAGATCCAGCGATGATCCAAGACAAAAGTACTGATTAAATGTTTTATTTCTAAAGCTTTTGTACTTGTTTCATCTTTTGATGTATATTAAACTCTTGTAAATATTTAATGATTAATGTTTAATTAACTTGAGTTTATACTAATGATTGCTACTCTACATGTTGATATTAAACAGATAAGGGATTTCCGCAAGATGAGCATGATGTTGCTCCCCTCCAACAGGTCAAGTCTCAACTCACAATGATTCTTGATCTGCAGGGGATCGTCAGAAGGTCAGTGAGTTATACTCCTGAAGAAGGAGAAATTATTCACGACCTTACTGATGAGCAGCTTGCTAAAATATTTCGTCTGAATCCAGACGAAATTGTTAAGGATGCTCCAATTTATGATGATGCTGATGATGACGAGCTCAACGATGTTGAAGAAATTGAAATTGAAGACATCACAGATCAGCACTATCCAGAATACACTGATCAAGAGGGCAACGTGTTTCCAGATTTAGTAAACAACCTTGACAGTGATATTCTGGATAAACTCAGTGATAAGGAGAAAGGAGCAGAAGCCTCAACAAGTCAAGCCCAAGCCTCGGACGCCGAAGTCGATATTCAAAAGGCTGAATGGGCGGCTTGCTTCGCCGAGGTCCGAGCCCAACGTGCTACAGCAACTCAGAGTACCTACACCAAGCTATACAAAGTAAAGATGAATATGAAGGTGTCAGGGAAGATCATTGCTTGGGCTCATTTTGATGACCTTGGTGTGTATGCAGTGAAAAGGGAGAGGGGAATCGAGTACTTCAGATTTCCTCATGATCTGAAGACTCTCCCAGGTTTTGAGCTCAACCAGTTGGCCCGACTAAAGCTTCTTTATGCTGATCCTAAGAAGATGTCTGGCTGGTTTGAGGCTGCCTTGAAAAAGGAGTACAGGACTAGATGGGTAAACTTCAAACCTCAGCAGGCTACGAGGTACCTCAGAAGGTCTGAGGTGAGTCCCATCACTGGTCAGCCAAAGATAGTCCTGAAGTGGCGACCTCCGCGCATAATGTCCCAAATTCCACTGAGGGAGATGCCACAGGACTTTACCCCACACTTTAAGTGGTGGTACTATGACTGGCGCTCAGGAGAGGCAGTCATCGTTTTGGAGAAGGACGGGTCGATGGACACAATAAGGGTGTTTGACCCTATGTGGCTAATAAACTTGTCAGCGTCAGATGTTTATACGCTGTACAAGTGGCCACTGTTTTTTGACACGCAGGATATAGTGCAAGCACTACAGTTTCAGCATATCATACGTCTATGCTTTGCACTTAATATCCATGCTGGGGTTTCAAAAGAGGAGAGACTGAAGAGATTTGAAGAGTTCAAGAAAGAAGTCAAAGTCTAGATAGAACTAGGTCCAAGGGGGAGTTTGTTGGTACACATGTCCCCAGTTCTAGTCTAGTGAACTTAAATGTAATAGAACTTCTTCTTGTAACACATATGTAATGTTTAATCAATATAATGAGAATCTCTTCTATATATGGTTGTTGGTTATTTAATGTTATATCTATTCATATCAATTATTAGTACACGCATATATGACAATGTTATATAGGTTTACTGTTGTTAGACATAGGTTTGAACCATCAAAGGTTCAAGAATGTGTTTAACTAAGTTATCTGATTCAGTCGCACGACTGGACCATGCGAATGGGCCAGTCACACGATTGAACCAGGAGATTGAGTCAATCGTACGATTGAGTCATAAGACTGACTCAGTCGTTCGAATGAACCAATCGTATGACTCAGTCGCATGACTGAGCCAGTCGCCTGGCTCAGTTGTACGACTGATAGCTGTAACCTATAAATACCACTTAATTCATGGAAAAACGGAACACTTCGAATACTTGAAACCCTAGTCGACCCAGAACGTCCAGATCGTCCATTCCAAATTCATAGAACGTCCCAGATCATTCCTATTCCATTCTTAACGTTTTCTAATCGTTAGGATTGATCTTGATTACGTTCTCCCTGATTGGATCACCAATCAAATAGGATTCCGCACTATTTGATCCGGTATAACGAAGAATCAGTTAGTACTCCGTTCGTACACGGTCCTAACATACATAATATGCACACCGCCCCAAAACATTTAAAACGTGTATAAAACGGGGGATCTAGAACTCACCTGAACTTGTCCAATAGCTTAAATTCTAAGCCTCTTAAGCTATAGCCTGAATACTCTAGCTGCACGAAAGTTAATATGCAAAAACGTCATTTTCTTCATAGTTTCGCCCACAGTTTCGCTGGTAGTTTCGCTGCCAGTTTCGCTGGCAGTTTCGCTACCAGTTTCGCTGGGCAGCACTTCTGTCAGTTTCGCTGGACAGATTCGCTGGCATGAGCGCCCAACTTTCGTTGGAATTTCCTAGTTTCGCAATGTCTAAGGTCAGCCTAAGCACTTAGCGAAGCTATCAGCGAAACTGTAGTTTCGCTGTAGCGAAACTGTAGTTTCGCTAGGATTCTCCTAGTTTTGCTGGATAAATGCACAGTTTCGTTGGATGAATACTTAAATTCGCTGGATCGGGGCCCAGTTTTGCTGGATGAATAAAAACTAAGAACCAGCCCGTTTTTAACCCAAAATCTTAACTTTTTACGTCCAAATCCTTGGTTTACCTTCCATGAAACCAGATCTAAGCTTCTTACACGTTTTCATATGTAAAAATTTGACCTTTATGTGTTTCTTTGAACCTTTCAAAACCCCAAAACCTTAGAATCCGGGTTTGATCTACAGAAGGCCTTAGAGGTCGATTCTTACCTTGTTTTGTTGCTCTTTCCTTAAGTTTTGATGCTCCAATCAACCAGATCTTCACTCTTCCACCTTCGAATCTCCAAAACTTGAGTTTTCTTCCACTTTCTCTCTCTACTTTCTCTCTCTACGAATTTGGTGGCCAGGGTTGGAATGATGGAATGGACATGATCATGCATGGTTTAAGGGCTGATTAAGGGCCCTTAAACCCATCAAACCTAGCCCATTAAGGCTAATTTGGTCCATAGCCCACTAATTTACCCCTTTATTTGTTAAATTAACTCTTCAAAGCCCATTATTATTAAATGGCTTGTTTCGGGAAATTTCGGGGCGTTACAAGTCTCCCCCCTTATTCAGGTTTCGTCCTCGAAACCTGCCTCGTCGTTAAATAGATCGGGGTATTGTCGTCTCATTTTCTCCTCGGATTCCCAGGTGGCATCCGACCCCTTTTGATGTTTCCATTGCACCTTGACTTGCTTGACTACTTTATTTCTTAATCGTTTCTCCTTCCGGTCCAGTATAGCAACTGGTTGCTCAACATAGTTCAGTTTTTCATCCACTTCGATGTCATCTAGAGGCACGATTGCCTCACCTGTTGCTAGACATTTTCTTAAGTGCGACACATGAAGGGTAGGGTGAATCCCACTTAGTTCTTCTGGAAGGTCTAGCCTGTAAGCTACATCCCCAACTCGTGCTAGTACCTTAAATGGTCCGATAAACCTGGGACTCAGTTTCCCCCTCTTCCTAAATCGGATAATCCCTTTCCATGGTGACACTTTTAACATTACCCTGTCACCCACGCTAAATTCTATTGGTCTCCTTCTTCTATCGGCGTATGACTTCTGTCTATCCTTTGCCGCCTTCATATATGCCTTGATTTTCTCCAACTTTTCCGTGGTGGCTTCCACGACTTCCAAGCTCCCTAGTTCCTTCTGACCGACATCACCCCAACAAATAGGAGTTCTGCACCGTCGACCGTACAATAACTCGTATGGGGGCATTTTAATACTGGCGTGGTAGCTGTTGTTATAGGAGAACTCTGCTAGTGGCAAATGATCATCCCAGTTATCGCCGAATTCGATAACGCATGCCCGAAGCATATCTTCCAGTGTCTGGATCGTTCTTTCCGATTGCCCATCGGTCTGCGGGTGGTATGCGGTACTAACGTGCAACCTCGTACCCATTTCTTCATTGAACTTTTTCCAAAACTTTGAGGTGAACCGCGTATCTCTATCTGAAACAATCGATACGGGCATACCAGGCCGTACCACAATTTCTTGGATAAACAGTTCAACAAGCTTTTCTGAACTAATTGCTTCCTTGATTGGCAGGAAATGCGCACTCTTAGTCAGTCTATCAACTATCACCCATATCGCGTCGTGGCCTTTTGTCGTGCACAGTAATTTAGTGATGAAGTCCATGGTAACATGTTCCCACTTCCATTCTAGTACTTCTAATGGCTGAACATAACCATAAGGTCTTTGGTGCTCAGCCTTCACTTGTAGGCACGTTAGACATTTATTCACATATGCAACCACATCTCTCTTCATCCCAGGCCACCAATAATCTTTCTTCAAGTCGTGTACATCTTATTTGCTCCTGGGTGTATTGAGTAGCGGGTCTTGTACGCTTCATCCATAATCTTTTCTCGCAAGTCGCCATGCCTCGGAACCCATATCCTGCCGTGGAAGGTCTTAACACCCAAGGTGTTCTCAACCAATTCATCTATTTTTCCCACCATCCTTTCCTTCTTGATTTGTTGTTCTTTTAAAGCGTCCATTTGAGCTTCGCTTATCCTCTCATAACATCTGGGGTCACCACTAGTTGGCACGCCTTCACCCGGATCGGTTCATATTCTTCCTTTCGGCTTAGGGCATCGGCTACCACATTCGCCTTACCCAGGTGATAATGGATTTCACAGTCGTAATCCTTTATCAACTCCAACCACCTCCTCTGTCTCATATCTAGGTCTTTCTGCTCAAAGAAATATTTCAGACTTTTGTGGTCGGTAAATATGGCGCACTTAGTTCCATACAAATAATGTCTCCATATCTTCAATGCGAATACTACTACGGCAAGTTCCAAATCGTGAACCGGGTAATTAACCTCCGCGTCCTTTACCTGTCTGGATGCGTAGGCTATAACCTTTCCTCTTTGCATCAACACACAGCCTAACCCGCAGTAAGAAGCATCGGAGTATACCGTTAGGTCTTCATCACCCTCCGGTAGGGTTAGCACAGGAGCTTTGGTTAGTCTATCCTTCAACTCTTGAAACGCATCTTCTTGCTCCTTTCCCCAGTCGAACACCACGTTCTTCCTCGTTAACCATGTTAAGGGGAAGCTATCTTCGAGAAATCTTTGATAAACCTTCTATAATAGCCAGCCAATCCCAAGAAACTACGGATTTCGGATGGCGTCTTTGGGGAATTCCATTGCGTAACTGCCTCGACTTTTACTGGATCTACCATAACTCCCTTGGAATTTATAATGTGCCCTAAAAACTGTACCTCCCGTAGCCAGAAGGCACATTTAGAGAACTTCGCATACAGTTTCTCCCTTCGTAAAGTTTCTAACACCTCTTTGATATAACAAGCGTGGTCTCCTTCGTTCTTTGAATATATCAAAATATCGTCAATGAAGACTATCACGGATCGGTCCAACATCGGGCGACACACGCGATTCATTAAGTCCATGAACGCCGCAGGAGCATTGGTTAGCCCGAAAGACATAACCAGAAACTCATAGTGGCCATAGCGCGTTCGGAAGGCCGTCTTCGGGATGTCTTGCTCCCTCACCTTCAGTTGATGATATCCGGATCGGAGATCTATTCGGGAGAACCAGCTTGCCCCTTGCAATTGATCAAACAGATCATCTATCCGGGGTAGAGGGTATCGATTCTTTACGGTCAGCTTATTCAACTCCCTATAATCTATACACATCCTCATGCTGCCATCCTTTTCTTTACAAACAACACAGGAGCGCCCCAGGTAGAAATGTTGGGCCTAATGAATCCTTTGTCAAGGAGTTCTTGTAGTTGTGACATGAGCTCCTTCATCTCGGACGGGGCTAGGCGGTAGGGTGCTCTGGCAATGGGCAGGGCTCCTGACAGTAAATCAATCTGAAACTCTATCTCCCTGTCCGGTGGTACTCCGGGCAGATCCTCCAGGGATACGTCAGGAAAGTCCCGCACCACTGGTACATCAGACAACTCCTTCGCTTTATCTTTAACATCCTTGACGTACGCTAGATAAGCTCCGCACCCTCGCCTCATACATTTCTCCGCCTTGATCATGGAAATGATCCTTGGAACCTTGCAATCGTTATCACCGTAGATCGTAACCGGACTACCATCTGGAGCCGTTAATCGGATCATCTTTTGTTGACATACTATGTTAGCATCGTGGGCAGCTAACCAATCCATCCCTAGTACGACATCGAAACCTCCTAAGGGCATGGCAAACAATTGTGCGGGAAAGTAATGACCTCCTAGTTTAATGTGGAAATCCTCTATCACTCTGACTATTCTAATGGACTTACCATTGGCTGTTTCTACTTCGAAGGCATCATCTATTTCCTTAGTTTGGGCATCTAGTGTAGCACAGAAGGATACAGATACAAAACTCTTACTGGCACCACTATCAAATAATATGGAGGCATAAATATCATTGGCAAGGAACGTACCTGACACTACGTCCGGGTCTTTCCTTGCTTCCTTCTTGTTCATGGTGAAAGCCCTTGCCCTGACCTTGGACTTTCCATCATCCCCCTTGTCATTATCCCCGCTTGCTCCCGAGCCTCCCGGCTTGGCTTTCTTGCAGTCACTACTGCGGTGCCCCGACTTGTGGCAGTTGAAGCACTTGTCCACCTTCGGGCACTCTCTCGCCATGTGACCAGTTTTCCCACACCGGTAGCACCCAGGGCTACCCATTCGGCATTCTCCGGGATGCCTCCTCCCGCACTTCCCACACTCCTTGACTTCTTCGACCCCTTTCACAGCCACTTGCTTTGCATCCACCCTTGCCTTCTTGTTTCCCGGTTGGTAGTTACCACTCCCATACCTCTTCCTATTGTTATTCCAAACTTTCCTCGTCTCACCCACTGCCATAGGCCTGCGATGATCATACAACCTTCCGCTGAGGTCCACTGCTGACCTAAAAGTGCTAGGTCGGGCAGTGACCATATCCCTACTAATGTCCAGAGGCAACCCTTGTATATACCTCTTGATCCTCTTGGATTCGGGAGTCACCAAGTCAGGCACCAGACGTGCCATTTCATTGAATTTTGTAGTGTACTCCTGGTGAGTCATATTTCCAGCCTCCAAACTCACAAACTCTTGCTCAATCTTGTCAAGCTCTCTTTCCGGGCAGTACTCCCCTATCACCAACCTCTTCATCTCCGGCCACTTCATCCTCTCAATAGCCTCCTCTCCGTAAGACTCAACAATGTTATCCCACCAACACAGTGCTGGATCCAAAAGGGAATGGGAAGCAAATTTCACCTTTTGGCTTTCCCGGCACTCGCTGATCTTCAGTAGGGCCTCCATTTCCCTGATCCAACGCTGAGCAGTAGCAGCGTTACCAGTGCCATCAAATGTTTGGGGCTTACACCTCTGAAAATCCCCGTAGCTGCACCCCTTCGCCCTCTCTTCTACCTCGGAATCGTCATGGTTACCCAAACGATCTCCCTCGTCGCTCAACTCCTCAGTCTTGACCGCTCCTTTCTTATCAACCTTCTCTAAAGCCGCACTCTTCTTACTGTCACCCTTAACCTGCTCCACAAATTCCCCAAGCAGAGCGGGCATCACTCCAGATAGAACCTGGTGCACCACTTGGGCAATAGCTTCTTTCACTGTTTCCTTCAGTTTTGCCTGGTCGGTGGTAGGCCCCTCGGCTTCCGTTTCCAACTCAACCTCCTCCTTAACTGGTTTGTCAACCGGCTTCCTGGTTGACCTTCTGGTCGGTTTCGCAGTTCCACCTGCAGTTTCTTTCGCCTTAATAGGGGGCCTTCCCCTAGTGCTTCTCCGGGTGACCATAGCTGGAACTGCTTTCTTTGGTGCCATTCTCTCTACTTTCTATAAGATTCAGAATGTCAATATGGTCTTTTAAGGTAAGTTCAGATCACGACAACTTTTGTAAATATTTAATAACAGTGGCCAGTTGTGATTAACTACTTACAGAACTTCTTATGCCCTAAACTTTCCTATCCTGAACCACACTAACACTAGAACCTACTATACCTATTCTATGCACGTATAGGTCACATAATTTTAGATAGGCACCACAGATAATATTATCATACCCTACCCTCGGTTCTAACTTAGATAAGAAAGCACTACCCATCAGAATTATACTTATAACATACTTTGTTACCTCTTGGCATGGAGCTTCTTGGACTGGCATCCTTGACACTTGGTCCCATTATCTGTTTAAGTTTAGGTTTATAAAAATGTCTTCCCCAAATCTCTTAAACATTGGCTCTGATACCAACTTGTAAGGCCCTCCTTTCCAGGGGGACCTCACAGTTGGTCATTTACAGCAAAACATAGATTTAAAGCAATCATTTACTCATATATATATAAATAACTATCGCAGCGGAAAATACGGTAATTTCAATTCATAATAATTAAATATATAAACTTTGTGTTTAAACATCAAAACTATTCAAAAGTCCTCTTAAGTTCTTCTTTATCAGGGATGCCAGTCTTCTAGTGCCAAGAAGCTTCAGTCCCATGCTTCTATCCCATAGCTCTAACTCTTACCTGTCAACTGATATGCATACAAAAGTCAGCTTCGCTGAGTGAATTCTAGGTTTACTTTTCTAAATAACTTTTGTAAAAGATATTAGTTTTATCAGTTGAAAATAATCATTGTCTATCAAAATATCAATACACACAGGCTATCGCTTTATCAATACTTTATCATTTCTTGTTATTTTACTCTTCTTTATCCGTCAATTCTCTGTCACTATCGGTGCCTAGGCTCGCCTAGGACTTTACCGACACGCCAATTAAGGACTTACTGTCGTACCCGATCAGGCCATTATTGTCATGCCAATTCAGGACTTACTGACCTGCCTGTTCGAGCATACTTTATCACTGGTGAGGGCACAACGAATGCAACCCTACTTTATCAATTTGCTTGCAAGGCTTTACTTTATCACTTTATCAAGGTACACTATATGGGCCTCATAACCTTTCTTTAAGTTTCACTTTTATGTTTAAGTTATACATAATATAACACAACACAATACAAGGCAATTCATTAGAAAACCCCATTTTCCATATAGGATAGTGTATAAAACTTTACTTTAAAAGAACTGATAATAAAGGTAAGTATTTAGTATGCACACCGCCCCAAAACATTTAAAACGTATATAAAACGGGGGATCTAGAACTCACCTGAACTTGTCCAATAGCTTAAATTCTAAGCCTCTTAAGCTATAGCCTGAATACTCTAGCTGCACGGAAGTTAATATGCAAAAACGTCATTTTCTTCATAGTTTCGCCCACAGTTTCGCTGGTAGTTTTCGCTACCAGTTTCGCTGGGCAGCACTTCTGTCAGTTTCGCTGGACAGATTCGCTGGCATGAGCGCCCAACTTTCGTTGGAATTTCCTAGTTTCGCAATGTCTAAGGTCAACCTAAGTACTTAGCGAAGCTATCAGCGAAACTGTAGTTTCGCTAGGATTCTCCTAGTTTCACTGGATAAATGCACAGTTTCGCTGGATGAATACTTAAATTCGCTGGATCGGGGCCCAGTTTCGCTGGATGAATAAAAACTAAGAACCAACCCGTTTTTATTCCAAAATCTTAACTTTTTACATCCAAATCCTTGGTTTACCTTCCATGAAACCAGATCTAAGCTTTTTACACGTTTTCATACGTAAAAATTTGACCTTTATGTGTTTCTTTGAACCTTTCAAAACCCTAAAACCCTAGAATCCGGGTTTGATCTACAGAAGGCCTTAGAGGTCGATTCTTACCTTATTTTGTTGCTCTTTCCTTAAGTTTTGATGCTCCAATCAACCAGATCTTCACTCTTCCACATTCGAATCTCCAAAACTTGAGTTTTCTTCCACTTTCTCTCTCTACTTTCTCTCTCTACGAATTTGGTGGCTAGGGTTCGAATGATGGAATGGACCTGATCATGCATGGTTTTAGGGTTGATTAAGGGCCCTTAAATCCATCAAACCTAGCCCATTAAGGCTAATTAGGTCCATAGCCCACTAATTTACCCCTTTATTTCTTAAATTAATCCTTAAAAGCCCATTATTATTAAATGGCTTGTTTCGGGAAATTTCGGGGCGTTACAATTCTTTTCCCCCAAGTTGAAAATATTTAAAAGGTTTTAATAGAGTAAAAAGGGGCTACGAAACTCACAGAATAGATGATAAACATGTTTGATGAATATTCCCAATGGTAGAATGCTATGAACGGTCAAACACCTATTGACAGTTACAGACAAGCATTAATATGCGCACAAGGCATAAGATGACATTTGATTAGTTCGGGCTGTTTTGGTTCGGTCGTGGGTAGCACACACAAGCAGGCATACACATATCGGACCTTATGTAGATCCAAGTATTAAGAGTAGTCGTCATGCTAATGACATCCGTATGTGGATCCCATTGTTATAAAAGATAGTGCTTGTTAAATGTTTGTAGTCCCAAATAGGTTGTCGATAATTGTAAAAGGTTAGGTTATTTTAAATTGAAATAGTATGTGCCTGTTGATAGTGTTGACTTTAATCTTTGTGGTCAAGCAATGACACTTTATTACTGTTACCTTATCATCACAAGACATTCGAAATGGGAATTCACACATACACGCATCATCAGTCACACAACAGGACCGGATGCACAACTCAATCCTCCATTCGTACGAATGGACCTTCAGTCGTACGAATCAGCTTCATTCGTACGATTGAAACTTCATTCGTGTGACTAAGCATTCAGTCGTATCATGCAACACCCAATCGCACACAATCTCATCCGCGTTGACTCAATCGCACGCACATTCACTCTCATGGACTCAATCGCACACACATTCACTCGCATGGACTCAATCGCACGCACATTCACTCGCATGGACTCAATCGCACACACATTCAATCGCACACACCCAGACGCATGACTCAGTCGTGCGATTCACCCAATCGTACGGATCAGTCGTGTGACACAACCATACGCATGACCCAGTCGTGCGATTCACCCAATCGCACGGCTCAGTCGCGTGAACAGACCCAGTCGCGAAGAACAGCAGAATCACGACTGCCGAGTGCAGACAGTCTCCGACTGCTCCGTGCACTCGTTTTACACCCCAAGAACTTCCAGAATCCACATTCTAACATGTCTAAACAAGAAACACACTAAAAAACGCAACACACAAGCCCACACGACCTCATGTGCTCGGATGAACCCGAGCACCCGAAACCCTAGAAAACGTAGAAGTGAAATCGAGCAAGAAACGGTTCAAACAAGGTTATCTACCTGTTAGAAGTAAGTATTCACGATGATAACCAAGATTTTCCAGTGAAAGCGCAGGAAAATGAGCGGTTTTGGTGCTAGAATGGTGAAGAAGGTGAAGAAGAAGATGATGAAGAAGATGGTGAAGAATGAGGGCTAGGGCTGGAAATGGGTTTATATACCTAGCCCTAGTTTGGTAAAATGTCAATTTTAGTCCATGAACTTTGTCCCCGAGTTCCCAAATTTTATTTCGGTTGAAACAACATTAATTAGGCTTGTTTTATTAATGATGAAAGTTGTAGTTAATGATATTAATAATTTAAAAATGGTTTTATTTGTAACATTAAGTTTATATAAAAATGGTGCGTTCAATGATAACGGGGGCAATCTTAGAAAACGTTTTAAGATGATGACAATGCAAGCAACGATAGCACAAGCATAAAGTAACCAAGCAAGCAAATATGATACCCACATAGATGGGTTGCAGAGGTGAGGAATGACCGATAACAAAAGTCAACCGAACACGTTAAATGACGAACCTTTGGTGACGGATGTCACAGTATCCCCTAGTTGAGGGAATTTCGTCCCGAAATTCAACCAGTGCTAGGTCCAAGAGTGTCATCCTCGAATAGATGTGGATATTTAAGCCTCATCTGATCTTCACGTTCCCATGTAAACTCTGGCCCTCGTTTAGAATTCTATCTTACACGAACAATAGGTATCTTGCTGTGCCTCAACCTCTTGACCTTTCGGTCCATGACCTCAATGGGTTCCTCTACAAAATGAAGGCTTTCATCAATCTTGATATCCTCAATAGGTACGTGAAGTGATTCGTCAGCTAAACACTTCTTAAGATTCGATACATGGAAAGTATCATGTACACTGTTAAGCTCTTGTGGCAACCTTAATCGGTACGCCACCGGACCGATTCTTTCTGTAATCTCGAATGGTCCAACATATCTTGGGGATAACTTCCCTTTCTTTCCAAACCGAACGATCCTTTTCCATGGAGAGACCTTAAGTAACACTCAATCCCCAACGTTAAACTCTAGCGGCTTCCGAGGGTTGTCGGCATAGCTCTTTTGGCGATCTCTAGCAGCTTTAAGTCTGTCTTTGATTTGGAAGATCTTATCGATTGTTTCTTGAATGATTCCGGGACCTGTTAACTGACTTTCACCAATCTCGGCCCAACATACCGGTGATCTATATTTTTGGCCATACAACGCTTCGAACGGTGCACACCCAATACTAGTATGGTAACTGTTATTGTAGGAAAACTTGATCAACGGTGGATGAGTATCTCAACTGCCACCAAAATCAATGACACATGCCCTCAGCATGTCCTCAAGCGTCTGTATTGTTCGTTCACTTTGGCCATCTGTCTAGGGGTGATAGGCTGTACTCATGTCTAATCGAGTGCCCATCGCTTTCTGTAACGTCTGCCAAAATCATGAAGTAAATCGACTGTCTCGGTCAGATATGATTGACACCGGCACCCCGTGCCGTGTCACGACCTCTTTGATGTACAACCTTGCCAGCTTATCCATTTTATAGTTTCTCGGATAGGCAAGAAGTGAGCGGATTTTGTCATTCGATCCACCACGACCCATATCAAGTCGTGTCCGCATGGCGTTCTCGGGAGTTTGGTAATAAAATCCATAGTTATGTTCTCCCATTTCCACTCGGGAATTTCAGGTTATTGCAATAATCCCAATGGTTTCTGGTGTTCAGCCTTGACCTTTGAACATGTCAAGCATTTGCTCACATATATAGCAATGTCTTTCTTCATACCAGGCCACCAGTACAGATCCTTCAGATCGTGGTACATCTTGTCTGCACCAGGATGAACAGAGTATCGAGTCTTGTGTGCTTCATCCAAGACTAGTGTACGTACACCTCCCCATCTGGGGATCCATACACGATCCATGAAGTAATGTACGCCGTCATCCTTGCAACTCATTTGTTTATCCAACCCTCGGAATTCTTCTCCCGCAAGGTTTTCTTCTTTCAAAGCCTCACTTTGTGCAATTTGAATCTGAGCCTTTAGATTAGTTTGAATAGTCAAACCTAGCGCTCAAGCTCGTAGTGGCTTCACACGTTCTTTACGGCTTAAAGCATCAGCCACCACGTTAGCTTTCCCGGGATGATACCGGATTTCACAATCTTAGTCGCTAAGTAACTCTACCCAGCGTCGCTGTCACATGTTAAGTTCCTTCTGATCCAGAATATGTTGCAGGCTCTTATGATCTGTGTAGATGATGCATTTGGTTCCATATAGATAATGCCTCCATATCTTGAGTGCAAGTACTACAGCGCCCAACTCCAAATCATGAGTTGTGTAGTTCTTTTCATGCACCTTAAGTTGCCGCGATACATAGGCAATTACCTTGTCTCTTTGCATTAGCACACATCCCAATCCTTGATGTGAAGCATCGCGGTATACCACAAAATCATCAGTTCCATCCGGGAGGGACAGTATTGGAGCGTTGCACAACTTTTCTTTCAACGTTTGGAAGGCTCATTCTTGTGCATGTCCCCAATCAAACTTCTTGTCTTTCTGGGTCAACCAAGTTAACGGTTGAGCAATCCTTGAAAAATTCGCAATGAAGCGACGATAATATCCGACCAATCCTAAGAATTGCCGTATCTCTGAAGGTGTTTGGGGTGTATCCCATTTCTTCACAGCTTCAATCTTACCGGGGTCCACATGAATTCCATCTTAGTTAACCACATGACCCAAAAACTTCACTTCTCGAAGCCAGAATTCACACTTCGAGAATTTGGCGTAAAGTTTCTCTTCCCGCAATAGTTCTAGAATTGCTCTAAGGTGTTCTTCGTGATCCACTTTCGAACGGGAGTAGATAAGTATGTCGTCTATGAATAAGATCATGAACTTATCAAGATAAGGCTTGCACACCCGATTCATCAAATCCATGAACATAGCTGGTGCGTTGGTCAACCCGAACGACATGACCAAGAACTCATAGTGCCCGTAACGAGTTATAAATGTTGTTTTCGGAATATTATCCTTGAATACTCTTAGCTGGTGATATCCAGATCGGAGGTCGATCTTAGAGAAATACGAGGCTCCTTGCAACTGATCAAACAGGTCGTCGATTCTAGGGAGAGGATACCGATTCTTCACGGTCAATTTGTTCAACTCCCTGTAGTCGATACACATACGGAACGACCCATCCTTCTTCTTGACAAATAACACCGGTCCTCCCCACGGTGAATGACTCGGTCGAATGAAACCCTTCTCCAGTAGTTCCTGTAGTTGACTGGACAACTCTTGCATCTCGAAGGGTGCTAACCGATACGGCGTCTTTGCTATCGGTGTAGCTCCAGGAACCAGCTCTATACGGAATTCAACCTGTCATGGAGGAGGCAATACAGACAAATCATCAAGGAACACCTCTGGGTAATCTCGTACAATCGGAATGTCTGCCAATTTCTTCTCTTCTTCCTTCTTTTCTACCACGCGAGCCAGAAAAGTGTAACACTGCTTCCGTAGACTTTGGCGTGCTTTCATGCAGGAGATAAGCTTCAATTTCTTTCCCGGTCATTCTCCTTGTATTCTGAGTACTTTCCCGTCTGACATGGGAATCCGCACTACTTTATCTCGGCAAAAAATCTCGGCTCCATGTTTTGACAACCAATCCATTCCCACTATTACGTCGAAGCTTCCTAACTCAAAGGGTATCAAATCTATGTTGAAGACCTGGTCTTCCAATATCAGGGTGCAGTTCTTAATAATTTCCTCTGCCTGTTCAACCCTACCATTAGCCATTTCTACGGAGTAACTAGTTTCTAGTCTACTAGCACTCAAATCAAGCATTTGCACAAACTCAGATGATATAAAACTATTGTCTGCTCCAGTATCAAACAGTACAGATGCGAAATGGTTATTGAGTAAGTGCGTACCCGTGACAACGTTCGGATCCTGACGGGTATCATTAGCTCCAATGACGAAGGCACGACCCCGTGCAGCATTACCTTGGTTTCCTTGGCCTTGAGCACCCGCTATGGCCACTATCTGCTGCTGGTTGTTTCCTTGCTGACCCGGTGCCCTATTCAGTTGGGGCCACATGTTTCTGAAGTGATCGAGGCCTCCGTACTCGTAACAAGCCCTGGCATTCCGGGCGGGGGTTAACCGCGTTGACGGTTGCTACTAGATTCGGCGCAGTTCACAGTCCTTCGCTAGGTGCCCCGGGCGCCTACTGTTCACACACGCCCGACACGGCATTGCTGGGTGATGATGAAGGTTGCACCTGTCACATTTCGGGTGCGGCCCAACATATTCTTTCTTTCCTTGAGTCACAGCTACAAAATTTCGGGTCGTCTTGGCCTTCTTACCAAACCTTTCGGCGTTAGGCCGACTCGTTTCCTCCACCTCCTTTCTCTTCTCTGCTCCCCTACCCAATACCCCTATCCTTATCATCTCATCGGTGAGAGCACCAGCCTTCAGAATTGCGCTTTGGATGGTAGGAGGAGCAGCTGCAGTTACCATTGCCCGGATTTGAGGCGCGAGTCCCCAAATATACCTTTTAATCCTCTTAGATTCGGGAGTGACTAGGTGTGGAACTTGTCTAGCCAGCTCGTGGAATCGGTCAGTGTAAGCTGCATGCCCAGCCCCCACCATAGCATGATTCTAAAATTCATGCTCAAGTTTCTGCATCTCGTTGAGGGGGTAGTATTCCTCAGTAATCAGGGCTTTGAACTCATCCCAAGTCATTTGCATCGTAGGTTCTCTTCCTCTAGCTTGAACCTGGGTGTTCCAGCAGGTTAGTGCTCTTCCCTGCAGTGAGCACATAACATACTTGATTCTTTGACTGTCGAGGCATTCACTGATGTCAATCACTGTCTCCATCTTTTCAAGCCATCTAGTCAGGGTTATCGCCCCACCTTTCCCATCAAATTCTCGGGGTTTGCAGGCAACAAATTCCTTGTAGGAACAACCCCGTTTGGTATTAGCAACCCCAGTTTCATTACCGGCTGTACCACCATTCCCGGTCTCCAGATTGCTTTCATTCCCAGTCGGGTTCCCATTATCCTCGTTTCCATTGTCACCGGCTCCCTGGTGGTTTTGCTATTGAAGAGCGCCGCTCACCTGAGCTACGATAGTTGGAATCAGTGCGGCTAGCTGCTGAGCAATCATAGCAGCTATATCAGGGTTTTCAGTTCCCTGATTGTTGCTGACTGGAGCACCACCTGTTCTTGGTGGCCTTCCTCTACCTCTGCCTCGTGGGGTCTCACCCTCGCGATTTGTGCTGTGGGTGGCTCTTCGAGGCGACATTGTTCTAATCATAAAGGGAGTAAACATGTAAACTTTAGTAACATGTAAACCTTAGTCACTTGAAGATACGCAAGTATTCCACTTATCAAGTTGCAACGTTTCATGTTCCGGTCAGTCAAGATCACCATGCAGCCCATTTCAAGCATATTCTCGGTATACCGGTGATGTTTATATATAGGGTTCCCCGCAGCGTTCCCACCACACCCATGATGTACCGAGAATGATGCCCGATCCTGTTACATGACATCCTATCTTCCTTCACATCATATCCATAATAATCCATCAAGTCAACTGAGAGTCCAAACACGTAATCACATATAGTCTGGCGGAGGTTGTCTATCTTGCGTCCTTGAAAGGACTCAGACATAGCCTCCTCGGGTCGTCCTCAGTATTCAAGGTTAAGCGCAATGTATGATCTGTGAAGATTATGATAACTTGGCATGCAGAAGGAACGGAAGATCCAATAAAGAGCGTCTCATAAGGGACGAGCACAAGGGCTCAAGCACAAGGTGAAAGATCGTAAAACAGAAGGATAACCAAACATGTAAAAAGGAACACATACATGAGATATATAAATGCACACAAGCTTAAGCGTGCAAATCTACATGAAGGTTCCTAGTTTATAGTCTAGGTCAAGTGTAATTGCCTAATTCTCTATAACCAATGGCTCTGATACCAGTCTGTCACACCCCCGCCGATAGCGGAAACACGGGGATACGAGCGAGACGGGATCGTCATAACACATGGTACACGTTAGAGAAGCAATATATGTATGATGACAAGCGTGTCATGACGACACCCGAAAACAAATGGAGACTTGTGTCGTGTTCAGTCAATGTTCACGACAACATAGCCGTAGGCATAACATAACAATGATCACATAAGCATTGATGATAACTTGTATTGTAAATTCCCATAACCCGGGAACAAGTATACAATGAACAAGTTTTAGCAACCAAGATGTTCCAAAAATCTATGTTTAACAAAATGTTTAACCTCCAAAATGCATCCTAGGGTCTCCTCTAAAGGCAGCACTCCTAGAACTTCAATTACCTTGGTCACCTGAAAAGATATGCTCAAAACGGTCAACATAATTATTGGTGAGCTTCGCAGGTTTTAAGTAATAAAAGATGTTAATATGAAAACAACTTGTAAGTTTAATAAGAGTTACCGCGACTACACTTATGTGTAAGCGGTTTTACAAGATATAGTTAGCTACAGCCAAACCTAAACATCGGTTCCACACGGGAATTGATGGCTGTAAAGAAAGCATCCCATAAGTTTCACATGACGTAGCAAGATCCACGAAGCGCATACGTATAAGTTACAACCAAACCGATCCTTAGGTCCCATTACCGGGATTAATGGTTGTAATGGATGATCGGCTTAGAAGAACCACACAGAAGAACCACACAGAAGAACCACACAGCCGATGCATCCATCAACAATAGCATTCACAGGTGGCATCAATCAACACATAATATCAAAGTAGTAGAGCATAGTAATGAAATACCACCAAGTAACATACGAGGTGGTAACATAGCATAGAGTCAAGTTCATGTAGCAACAATCAACAAGATAAGCAAGACAAGATACTCATAAAAGTAGCAGCCAACTTCCACTAGGGAAGATGCTTGAAATCAAGTTAGGTAGGTAAACATTCTTTTCCCCCAAGTTGAAAATATTTAAAAGGTTTTAATAGAGTAAAAAGGGGCTACGAAACTCACATAATAGATGATAAACACGTTTGATGAATATTCCCAATGGTAGAATGCTATGAACGGTTAAACACCTATTGACAGTTACTGACAAGCATTAATATGAACATAAGGCATAAGATGACATTCGATTAGTTCGGGCTGTTTCGGTTCGGTCGTGGGTAGCACACACAAGCAGGCATACACATATCGGACCTCATGTAGATCCAAGTATTAAGAGTAGTCGTCATTGTTAATGACATCCGTACGGGGATCCCATTATTATAGAAGATAGTGCTTGTTAAATGTTTGTAGTCCTAAATAGGTTGTCGATAATTGTAAAAGGTTAGGTTATTTTAAATTGAAATAGTATGTGCCTGTTGATAGCGTTGACTTTAATCTTTGTGGTCAAGCAATGACACTTTATTACTGTTACCTTATCATCACAAGACATTCGAAAAGGGAATTCACACATACACGCATCATCAGTCACACAACAGGACCGGACGCACGACTCAACCCTCCATTCGCACGAATGGACCTTCAGTCGTACGAATCAGCTTCATTCGTACGATTGAACCTTCATTCATGTGACTAAGCATTCAGTCGTACCATGCAACACCCAATCGCACACAATGTCATCCGCATCGACTCAATCGCACGCACATTCATTCACATGGACTCAATTGCACACACATTCACTCGCATGGACTCAATCGCACGCACATTCAATCGCACACACCCAGACGCGTGACTCAGTCGTGCGATTCACCCAATCGCATGGACCAGTCACGCGACACACCCATACGCATGACCCAGTCGTGCGATTCACCCAATCACACGGCTCAGTCGCGTGAACAGACCCAGTCGTGAAGAACAGCAGAATCGCGACTGCCGAGTGCAGAGCAGTCTCCGGCTGCTCCGTGCACTTGTTTTACACCCCAAGAGCTTCTAGAATCCATATTCTAACATGTCTAAACAAGAAACACACTCAAAAACGCAACACACAAGCCCACACAACCTCATGTGCTCGGATGAACCCGAGCACCCGAAACCCTAGAAAACACAGAAGTGAAATCGAGGAAGAAACGGTTCAAACAAGGTTATCTACCTGTTAGAAGTAAGTATTCACAATGATAACCAAGATTTGCTGGTGAAAACGCAAGAAAATGAGCGGTTTTGGTGCTAGAATGGTGAAGAAGGTGAAGAAGAAGAAGATGAAGAAGATGGTGAAGAATGAGGGCTAGGGCTGGAAATGGGGTTTATATACCCAGGCCTAGTTTGGTAAAATGTCATTTTTTGTCCCTGCACTCTGCCTCTGAGTTCCCAAATTTTATTTCGGTTGAAACGACATTAATTAGACTTGTTTTATTAATGATAAAAGATGTAGTTAATGATATTTATAATTTAAAAATGGTTTTATTTGTAACATTAAGTATATATAAAAATAGTGCGTTCAATGATAACAGGGGCAATCTTAGAAAACGTTTTAAGATGATGACAATGCAAGCAACGATAGCAAAAGCATAAAGATAACCAAGCAAGCAAATATGATACCCACATAGATTGGTTGCAGAGGTAAGGAATGACCGATAACAAAAGTCAACCGAACACGTTAAATGACGGACCTTTGGTGACGGATGTCACATGCCCCACCGAGTAGCTCCACCCGCGTGCCATCCTCAACAACATTTTACCTGCCAACTGAAAAATGCATAAAAGTCAGCGTTGCTGAGTGAGTCCTAGTTTTATAATAAAACATACCTTACTTTTTTTAAGAACCATTCTTTACTTTTAAATGTGATCACACATAATACGTACACTTAGATAATATCATTATTATCTTCATCGTTCATTCATTAACTTTCATTCATTTCGTAATTTTATCATTATCTTTCCGAGTCTTTTGCGACAACAGTGTCGCTCACCTCATTAGCAATCTCAATGATTGCACTTTATCCGAGTCTTTTACGACAACAGGGTCGCTCATCTCATTGTCAATCTCAATGATTGACCCTGTGTGCATCCTTCGGGGTAGCTAACCCGCATCACAGTTGAGCTAACGACAACAAGGCCGTGCACCTCTATACATTTGCTTGCAAGACTTTCATTCATTCATTTACGTTCCACTTTTTCATCGTTAATCTTTCACTTTATTAATGATAATACTTTACGTTTCGATCATAAACATACCAGGTAAAGTCATACAATAATAATAATATTATTAACAATAATAATAAAGTTAACAATAATGATGATGATAATAATAAGGAATCATAAAGACACTCATGATTATACATGGTATTAAGCATTTAATAACCCTAGTCAAATGTTATTGCAAACTCTAATTGCATAGACTCCCATAAAATTCCTGAAATAAATTCCAAGTGTTGGACGCATGGGCCCTGTTTAGACGCATGGGCCCTATGCAGACGTTTGGCCCTACACTTAGTCATCCTGAGCAATATTCTAGACGGTTGGGCACTATTCCGACGCATGGGCCTGACTTAGACGCATGGGCACTTAGGCGGTTGGGCACTGTTCAGACGTTCGGGCCTATACTTAGCCATTTTTCACTTAGACGCATGGGCCTGTTTAGACGGTTGGGCACTATTCAGACGGTTGGGCTTTTGGACGGTTGGGAACACTTAGAAAATTAAGCCGTTGGACGCATGGTCCACTGTTTAGACGGTTGAGTAACTAACTTTTACTAAATTAGCTCATTTTCAGTCCCAAATCCAAATCTAACATGTTCTAAGCTTAGTATTATCATCCTAAGCATCATAACATATTCATACATACATATAGGCCCTAAATTTACATCCACCCGTATACACATTCACACACACATACGGGTAAAATCCCATTTTTCATAAAAACATGTTCACATGCATTTTCCAGCCCCAAAGTTCATTAAAAACATGTTAAAAAGGGGGTTCAAGAACTCACCTTTGCTGCTTTTGAGCTTGAACCCTGCCCTTGAACTTATCGGACGTTTTTAACACCTAAAACACACTAAAACACACACAACTGTACATACAATAACACATATGAGCATATAACCGAGACCAAAACCCAACATGAACACTTAAAAACTTTGAATTCTAACCTGAAATCAGCCTTCTTCTTCTTCTTTCAAAACCCAAAAGTTCTTTGCTTTTCTCTCTAAAAACCGTATGAAAGTTGTGATGTGAGGATAGAGTAGGCGGCCATACCACCTTTATTCACCAACTTTTATTCTTTTTGTCCTTTTGGACACTTTTAACCACTCAACTTTGGGTTACCTCACATTTCCTTCTTTTATCTACATTTATCTTTTCTTTCTTGGCCTATAAAATTTCGGGTGTTACAAGATTCGAGTGTAGGTGCAACTACGTAGCAACTAGACACCTAAAACCACCCTTAACTTGACTTGATAAGCCATATTAGAGCTACTCTAGGTTGCTACCACTATAGATGTGGACTCAAACACTACCTAAGCTATGACAGTGGGTCATACAATGTTTATCCACATCTCCATTCCACCCTCGAGCTCTATTCATGCCAGCAGATGAGAACACCACTACAAGCACCATGTATCACCGAAAATCGATAAGGCGACTGCTAAGCGTGCTGAAGCTTGAATTGAAGAAGAAAAGAAGTGTAGAAGGTGATAGGGGTTGTTTCGATAGTCAACACGATGCCGAAGCGTGCTGCCGGATAGGGGTACACAAATCGATAAGGTGACTGCTAAGGTTATGGTTCCTTATAGATTGAAGAAATGATAGTAACTCGTTATTTTATAGGCTTTATAATATTTAGTTAGAAGAGTTTAGGTAAGACTTTCAAAGTAACTCTCAAGTCTCAACAGGAGAATCCAGGCTATTCAGGAAGAATCACAACAATTCCTTAATCCTAACGAAGTAGGTCCTCCAGAACCCAATGAATAACAAAAATTACTTAGGATCAATTTTCAAATTTGTGGAATGTTGTCACCTTAAGGTGAGCTATAGCGATAAGAAACAGTCCTTACCATAGGCATAGAAAAGTTATCTCTATAGGTCTATTTTTTACATTTTGATTTATTTACAATAATGCTAGCATTTTAAAAATTATGTATGTACATAAGGCAACAACATCTAGTTGCCATAGGTAAAAACTTTTTTTTCTTTTTTTTCTTCTAAAATAACTAGGAGGCAAATAGTTCCGTCATTATCAAAACTCTATGGCGACAAGTCTGTGGCAAGGACTTGTGGTTGCCATAGGTAAAAATATTTTTTCTTTTTTTCAAAATAAGTAGGAGGGAAATAGTCAGCCATTATAAAAACTCTATGGTCGTCACCATAGGTTTATATGATTTCTTTAAATATGATATTAAAAAAATAATTTTAATTAATAATAATAATAATAATAATAATATTATTATTATTATTATTATTAATTTATGTACATGTTATTGTTATTATAAGTATAATTATAACTATAAACAATTAGTGTCAATCATGGTCAAATATGTTCGATTATAAGAGTTAGAATCTATTGAATATGTTAAAGTTTTGCTGTGATCGAATTATGAACATCGTTATTAACTTATACACATTAATGGTAATTTACAAGAAATTATGCTTGTTAAGGATAAGTTAAGTTTTTTATGTTTAGTTATCATTGATGCCTCTCAAACAATATCAAATATGTTTGGTTATGATGATTATGGTTGATTACATACACTAAAGGTTAGCTATGATGAGTGTTAAATTATACTATTTGACGATAGTTTACGAGAAATGATGATTATTAAAGATATTTTTGTTTATGCTTAATTCTCATCAATGAGTGTTAAATAAGGTCAAATATGTTTCGTTATAATAATTAGGGTCCATTACATACATCAAAGGTGAACTATGATATAATTATGATCATTGATGTTAAATTAAACACAATGTTGATAATTTATGGGAAATTATCCTTATTAATGGTAAGTTAAGTTCGTTTATGCTTAGTTATAATCAAAAAAAGGTCAAATGTGTTCGGTTATGATGATTAGGGTCGATTAAATATATATTAAGGGTTAGCTATGATCGAATTACGATGATCAGTGTTAAATTATACAATTAGTTGTTAATTTACGGGAAATGATGCTTATTAATGGTAGTTATTTTTGTTTATGATTAATTAAATCAATGAGTGTTAAACAAGGTTAAATATGTTCGGTTATGATGATTAGGGTCCATTACAAACGTCAAATGTTAGCTGTGATCCAATTATGATCATTGGTATTAAATTAAACATGATGTTGGTAATTTATGAGAAAATATGTTTGTTAATAGTAAGTTAAGTTCGTTTACAAAGAGATTTTAAATTTGACACATATAATTAAGTTAAATGTACGAACAAGTTCATAAATACTATGATTGATGACATAATTAAGCATGTAAATCAAGACATTTAGTTAATTATTACCTTTTTTTTGAATGGCCAACTAAGTAAAACCTAGCTACCCGGGGTACTCCAATTGAGAAAAGATACCCTGTACGCCCGTGAGCATAGACAACGTTGGGTAGCTCAAGCCCACCAACCATCAATTTCAAGGAAAACTCACCACCTAAAGGCCCATTGCAATCAAACCTGGTCCATCAACAACATTTTGTTGTCGGTAAGACTCGAACTCATAACCTCTGTTGGAGGAAGTCATGAAACTACTACTTAACCAAATAGTTGGTGGTCACTTATATATTAACTTTACACTAAAAATGAAAGATAATAAATTATCTAAACTTTAGGAAAATATTAACTTTCAATATCAGAGTCTTAATTAAAAGATTTTAAGTGTGACATCTAGGTCAAACTGTCATAGGCATTTGCACATGATCAAGCTAATCAAGACATTTCCGTCTCCTAGTTATGGGCTTTATAACTTCACTCCTAGACAAGTATGGTCGTTTGAAGTTTGGACTTTTCCTATCCCCTTTCTCTTTGTCCAATGGGTTTAAATAAGAGTCTATCACCTATTAGATCGATGATCTCTTGTTAATTGATGTTTATTACTCAGATTTGATATGAGGATACTTGAACATCTTCAACGCCATAAAACATCTTCAACTTTTTCGTTTCCCTCGAGCTTTCATCCATGAACTCTTAACAACATCATAGTATGTCTATTCAAACTCTTAAGAAACATCAATTAGGCTACTCTAAGTAGCACACGAATCATAACTTATCCATAGTTGATTTAGCTAAAGCCACATACTCATATAATTTTTCTAGTAGAGTTCAAGTTAGCATGAGTTTACTATGAGTAAAAACCTATATAAAAGGTCTATTAAATATGATTCCAACAAAAGGTCTAACCTCACATAGAGACTAAACGAGCTAAGGGAAATTGCGAGTTAATCCTCGCTCAACTTGCTATGTCTTCCTTAACTCTATAAGAACACCCTTCTAAAATAAAGATCCTTAATTTTTTCCATAATATTTTACTTTTGAAGATGAATTGAATAGCCCATAACTCATTAGTTAAGTGGCCCAATAAATACCTAAAACCCTTATAGTCAATGTTTTCTTATTCTTATATAATAATAATACTAATTATAAGTGATTTGTACATAGGGGTGTGGTACTTTATGTTTATCAAGTGATTTTTACTTGAGAGTTTTGTACCATGTGTTTAGTGTGTTGTATCCATCTATTTTTTTAATCTTTACCTTTTTTTTTTCACCCAATACTTTTATATTTTTTACAATTCAGTCTTCATTTTTTTACTTTCAACTTTCGTCACATATACTTTTCACATTTTATAAATTTTTCGTTTTACGATTTCGTATAAATTTGCGAGTTAACGTGCCACAACATGCGTGTGTGGTTCAAGATTTTACACTTATTTCCCCCCGTTTAACGGACTCGTTGCAACGTACTTTTCCTAGATCACTTACTTATTATTTTATATGTTTTATGTTTCGTTTGTGTGGTTCAATGTTCTAAAGTCTAATTTTGTTTGGTTTTATTTTTTCGTTTTTATACGTTTCGTCTATGTAGTTTAACATTTTTACATCTTCAGTTTTTTTTAATACGAGTTTTTTCAGTGTTGGTTGTCGCTGACAGTGGTGTGCAATTGATGCTACTTGGTATGGTTTTATGTCTCTCCAACATGGGGGGCTTAATGCTGGTTAATTTAATATATACTAATTAGCAACTTAAGGTAGCATTGGTGATTGTACTTTAAGCATTAGAGGTTATACATGTCTTTTTTTAATTTCTTTTATTTTTATATTCTAAATCCAATACTTTTATATATTTTATATTTTAACCCTATAATTTTTCACTTTTAACTTTGATCGCCTGCTCTTTTTCTTTTACAAATTTTTCGTTTACTTTTCGCTCTAAATTTTGAGAGTTAATAAGCCATAACGTGCGTGTATGGTTCAATTTGATTACGCCTATTTTTTCCTACTTAACGGCTCCGTTGCAACGTCCGGATCGTAGATCGACTTAGCTCTTGCTGTGTAACATTTTACTGTTCACAAACTTGGTTCAATGTTTTTACATCTGCTTTCCGTTTGATTTTATTTTTTATCATTTTTATTTTTTTAATACGAGTTGTTCCGGTGTTAATAATCGCTGACGATGGTGTGGCATTAGTGCTATTTGGTATGTTTTTACGTCCCGCCGCAAAGCGGGGGGGCGTAATACTAGTATAATACTAATTATCAACTTGGTTTATGCATTATGGTTGTATAATAAGATTTAAATGTTGTACTCTTAATTTCGTTCAGTCAAAAAATTCTTAAGTGTTGAGTTAATCTTTTAAAATAGTTTACATATACTAATTTTAACTTTGATAGGACTTATTGGTTGTATTATATGCATTAGTGGGTTGTACTACCTTTATGTACATTTTTTTTTTAATTTTTAACTTTTTATTTAAACTCAATACTTTTATATTTTTACAGCCTAGCCCTAACTTTTTTTTGACTTTCAAATTTGGTCTACACACTTTCATATTCTATAAATTTTTGATTTTTACGTTACGGTGTAAATTTTGCGTGTTTACATGCCACTAGGTGTGTTTGTGGTTCAACGTTTTTACGCTTATTTTTTCTCGTTTAACAACCCAGTTGCATCACGTTTTTCATAGATTGACTTACTTATTGTTTTATATGTTTACGTTTCATCTATGTGGTTCAACGTTTTAATGTCTACTTTTCGTATAGTGTATTTTTACATTTTTTTATTTTTTTCTAATACGATCTTTTTCGATATTGATAAGCATTGGCGGGAGTGTGTCATTGGTGCTACTTGACATGATTTTACGCTTCCCGCTGCAACGCAGGGGAGCTCAATGCTAGTATTACTAATTATCAACTTATTTGTGCTTATGGTTTGTACCTAAGCTTTAGTAGGTTGTACCTATTTTTGGTTTTTTATTTTATTTTTTTATTTTTAGTGACAATACTTTTACATCTTTTACAAATTAACCCGTACAATTTATCATTTTAAATTTTGATCCCCTATGCTTTTCAAATTTTACAAATTTTTCGTTTTAAGTTTTTGTTTAAATTTTATGAGCAACATGTCGCAGTGTGCGCATATAGTTCAACATTTTTATGTTTATTTTTCCCCGTTTAACCGATTCGTCACAACATGCGGACTTTAGATCGACTTAGTTATTGTTTGTAATGGTTTAATTTCACGTGCGGAGTTTAATTTTTTTACGTCTACTTTTCGTTTATTTTTTGGTTTACAATATTTTTAATACGAGATTTTTTGGTGCTAGTGGTCACTGATGGTGTGTGAAAGTGATGCTACTTAGTAGGATTTTATGTTCACCGTCGTAATGCAGGGGGCTTAATACTAGTTTTAACACTAATCACTAAATAGAACTTTTTCCCAATATTATAATAATATTGACCATTAAACATCACATGAATACTAGAATGCTATATTACATATATGGTCCTGTCTAATCAAACTTAGGTTATTAGTTTTTTCATAACCGGATTTCAATGGAATCAATTTGTTACAACAAAATATAAGAAAGAAATATCTACTTGTTCATAATCATATAATCATATAAAAACTATCTATATATGTGTTGTGTTTGTGGGTTTATTTTCTTTACTTAAAACTATGATAAATTATTAAAGAAAATGCTTTATATAAAATCAAAGTCGTGAGTATATCAATTATATATGCATTCAACATATTTATATGTTACGAATTTCTTTTTCTCAACTACATTTACAAAAGTTTCTAATTTCCTACCTACTTTCTACATAATGGCACGTTTCCACGGTATTAATTCTTATATTACTTTTTACGTAACGCGTAAAACAAGTATTGTTAGTGAGGGAAATAAATTCTTCATAAATTACGGTTTTAAGATACCTATAAGTATTGAAGTGAATATTTTAAAGAAAACAAGTTTTGAAGAATAAAATTTTGAAAATTTTCCTATCATTATAGATTAATGTATATAGTGGAGGACCTCAAATTTCTTTAGGGGATGTTTGATATTGACTGACCCGGCTGACCCGGCTGACTGGCTGATTCGGTCAGCCGGTCAGCTTGTTTGATTTGGTTGTGTTGTTTCTGACCGGGTCCGTGGGTGCTGACCCAGACCCTAAACAAAAAGTTGCTGACCCGAAAAAGGGGTGCTGTCCCTCGGCCGAACTCCACTGCGCGACCCCCTCCTCGGTCGCATCCCACGTGCGCGACCCCGTCCACTTGCGCGACCCCCTGCTCATCGTCGTTCCTGCCCTCCCTCACCTCCGCCGCCGCTGCCCTCCCTCACCTCCGCCCGGACGTCGTGGCAGAGGAATGGGAGGAGGAGGGGTCGGATCTGATGGCTGAACGACGGTTTTTTAATCGGAAAAGGTGTTTGGGGTGGAGTTTTTCGGCGAGTTTCATGGTGGTTGTGGTTGTGTGTGTGTGAGTGTGCGTGAGTGTGTGTTTGTGTGTGTGTGTGGGGGGGAAGAAGAGAGGAAGAAGGGGGTGTTAAATGGTTATGGAGTGAAATAATAATAACAACGATAGTAATAACGATAGTAATAACGATAGTAATAACGATAGTAATAACGATAGTAATAACGATAGTAATAACGATAGTAATAACGATAGTAATAACGATAGTAATAACGAAAGTAATAGCGAAAGTAATAGCGAAAGTAATAGCGATAGTAATAGCGATAGTAATAGCGATAGTAATAGCGATAGTAATAGCGATAGTAATAGCGATAGTAATAGCGATAGTAATAGCGATAGTAATAGCGATAGTAATAGCGATAGTAATAGCGATAGTAATAGCGATAGTAATAGCGATAGTAATAGCGATAGTAATAGCGATAGTAATAGCGATAGTAATAGCGATAGTAATAGCGATAGTAATAGCGATAGTAATAGCGATAGTAATAGCGATAGTAATAGCGATAGTAATAGCGATAGTAATAGCGATAGTAATAGCGATAGTAATAGCGATAGTAATAGCGATAGTAATAGCGATAGTAATAGCGATAGTAATAGCGATAGTAATAGCGATAGTAATAGCGATAGTAATAGCGATAGTAATAGCGATAGTAATAGCGATAGTAATAGCGATAGTAATAGCGATAGTAATAGCGATAGTAATAGCGATAGTAATAGCGATAGTAATAGCGATAGTAATAGCGATAGTAATAGCGATAGTAATAGCGATAGTAATAGCGATAGTAATAGCGATAGTAATAGCGATAGTAATAGCGATAGTAATAGCGATAGTAATAGCGATAGTAATAGCGATAGTAATAGCGATAGTAATAGCGATAGTAATAGCGATAGTAATAGCGATAGTAATAGCGATAGTAATAGCGATAGTAATAGCGATAGTAATAGCGATAGTAATAGCGATAGTAATAGCGATAGTAATAGCGATAGTAATAATAGTAATAGTATATAATAGTAATAGTAATAGTAATAATAGTAATAGTAATAATAGTAATAATAGTAATAGTAATAATTATTATTATTATTATTATTATTATTATTATTATTATTATTATTATTATTATTATTATTATTATTATTTATCATTTCACACTCAATTAGCAGATAAATTTAACAGAGAAATTTAACAGAAGTGTATATAGCGGTTATTTTTTTTCATTCAGCAGAGTCAGTCAGATACATAATCAAACAGTCAAGTTTCAGTCAGATGCAGACTCAGTCGGAACTTCTTACTGGGTCAGCTTCTGACTCAGTCAGATCTTACTCAGTCAGCGCAATCAAACAGCACTTAGATGGGGTTTCAGATTTTTAGGGGACGGTTATTCGTCGCTAAATATTAAAAGAAAATCTTTTTGTATCGGTTGGGTTATATAATAAAAAGATAAAATAAATTAAAATTTAAATCTTTATATATAATAAAAGAAAAGAGTTTTGTCACTTGTCATCATATTAAACACACTTTGACACATGTCAAATTCTTAAACAAATATTGCCACTTGTCATCATATTAAACACTCATTTAAACTCCAAAAATTTCTTTTAATTTGTTTCCCTAAAATAAAAAGTTTCTAAAGTTTGAATTAATATCATTTTTATTTTATATTCAAATAAATGTTAAAATGAAACCATTATTGCATTCCTCATAATTTATTTTGAGAAAATAAAAAGCCATTTTGTAATATATGTACAATGATTTTAAACCAAAATTATGGTAAACAGAATCTAAATTTTCAAACATAATGTTAAGAGATTAGTTTTTCATAATTTAATTTTATATATAATCACAATACAACTTAAGTTGGCATGTTTCTTCACATTTGCAGCTAAGTTTGTTATAACATTTTATCAATTTTATGTTTTAATAAATTATTGGCTTTTAAGTTATATGTTGTCACATGACACTCTCTCAAGAAGTTATTGGTACGTGTCATTCATATAGCGAAAAGTTGTTTTAATAAAAATTTTGCGTCCCTTAAATTTCCCATCCTTATATATCATTCTTATATATTATTCTTATATATTAGAAGATTATTAATATTAGTTCTTAATTTCTAATTCTAAATATTCGTTATTTTAGTTTTTTCAAACCGTGTAACACACGGGACGTTAGGCTAGTTACATAATAAACACAATTTTCGCGCAAATTCTCATCATCAATCCGATTATGTTATCTAGGTAATTATTCTAAAATATATTTAAATATCAACTAATCATGCTATGATGCTAATATTAACAAAATAATTAACAAACAAGTTTAAAGCGAACAATTAAGCAAATAAACAAATAACAAAGTAATTGAAATGAAAGCTTAAAAGAAAATACATAAATTGAGAATTTGTGGTTGTTTAGAATCGACTTGAGAGGGGTAGGGTGTAACCATTGAGTGGGGTTTCAAAACTAAGAAGTTAGGGGTTAAGGGCGACAATGACAATCAAACCGATTATAATCGAATCTGTTATCGAACTAATTGTTCCTCAATTACTGCCAATATTATAACTTCATAAATTGCAATTAAACCGTTCAATAATTATTCGTTTGTGTTACATGGTTTAATTGAATAATACGCTAACTTTTGAAAAATGTTTTCTTATTCAGAAACCACTGTGTTACACAAGTTGAATGAAAATAAGTAACGGTTAGTTATTAGTTTTATGACAAAGATAATTTTTTTGAGATAAAAAACAAAGATAATTTTTTTGAGATAAGATATGACTTAATTACGTATAAAAATAATATTTTTTTAACTTTCGTATTGGAAAATATTTTTTTAAAAATTATTCTTAAAAAATTATTTTGTTAATTAACCAGTGTATTTTTTTTAAAATATATTAAAAAACTTCATATTATTACAGTAGTTGAATAAATAAAATATTAAATAGCTAGGAACGAAAATATATTAATTATAAAATGATATTTTGAAATAAGATATGATTAAAATTACGTATTACTAAAGATTATATAAAGCAAATATCATTTTTAGAACTTTTATTTTTAAACCTTTTTTGCGTTTTTATTCAAAAATAAAGAAGTTTTAACATTTTTTTTCAAAACAACATTCTGAAAATTTTCATTTTAATTTTTTTCTATTGTAACTCCAAATTTTCATTATTTTGGTTTTTAAATTTTCTTTTTAGAAAAACACTGATTTTAAAATATATTTTATTTCTAAAAAAGTCCAATCTTTTAACAAAGTTTCTCATTTTACAAATATTTATTCTTTAGAAATTACATTTATAAAAAAGACATACATCTTAATTTAGTAAAAAAAACTACTTTTATCCTAAAATTAATTAAATAATACTATTAGTAGTTAATGTAATTATTTAATATAATAAAGAAAAGAGAAAAGTAGAATTAGGAAGTTTATAACCGTGTCAAGTGTATATCAACATTTTCTTTTATTATAATTCTTATTAATCACTTTGGTCCGTGGAGTTTTTTGTTTTGTTTTGTTTTTTTTTCTTTTGTTTGTATGTGTTTTTATAGGTTTGTTTTGGGTGTGGGTTTGAGGTTTCGGGGTGGGGTTTTCTTTGTGGGTTGTTTTCGGTTTTCTACTTTGGACTGTGTCGCATTCTTGCGATTTTGATGTTCGTCTGTTTTGTGTATGGTTTTAGGCCTTGATTTAGTTTTTTAGTTCTGTATGTTTGGGTGTATTATGGATTTGGGGTTTCGGTGTGTTTTACTTTGTATTTTATTGATTTTATGGTTTTGAACCTTTATTTTGATTTTGGCTTAGAGTTACATTAAAACTCGCATAGACGCACTAACGCGCGACGTCAAAACCTAGTTATAATAGATTGACTAGTTCTATAACTTATCTTTTAAAATATACACTAATTAGTTTGTAATAGGTTTTTATTTTGGATAGAGTTATAGTAAAAAAATATTTAATCTAAAAAGTTTAATAATGATTGTGGGCTTAACACGTGTTATTGTATTATTTTAAAAAGTCGGGCATTTTGATCATTGTGTCAAATATGTCAGCTCATTGTTTATTCTACGTTAATTGCGTAAAATATCAGTTAGTTGTTTCATATGTTTTGTACATTTATTAAATAAATTCATCATTATGATTTACGTTTTAGATCATTTTATGTTTTTTGTCCTTGTTTCTATAGATTATATAAAATTATTATCTATAATGTATTTTATAATTAAAAGGTAAACAATGATATGTATTCACCAATTTATTCTTCAAAACTCATAGTGTTGAAGATAATACAATATGTTATGTTTGTTATTATTTTTTATAGATTATATAAACTTGTTATTATCTATAATTTATTTTACAAATACAGATACACAATGATATTATTTTACCAATTATTTTTCAAAACTCATAATGTTCAATATAACATAATAACTATAAAAAATACAATAAGACATTATGTTATTTATTTATTATTTTTAATATATTAGATTGATTGGTTGTTAATTTATTATTGTGTTTTACATACGAAAGATACATAACAATATTATTCCACCATTATATATTTTTAGAATTCATCATTTTAGGAAAGCACAATAGTATTGAAAAAACACAATAGTATTTAAAAAACACAATAACAAAGAAAAAGACATAATTAACTGCACTAAGACACAATGACGAGTAATGTGCTTAAAAACGCAAAAAAATATTTTATTTTTATATAACAATAATGTACTTGTTTTAAATACTAAAAACGCTTATTTTTATGGTGTAGTTTTTATAAAAATAATGTCATATTTAAAAGTTTCGAGCATTTAAAAAATGGGTGAACTTGCAAAAAGTCAATAGAACTGGTTAATTCTAAAATATTATAGGGATCAAACCTAGAGTCTCGAGAAATCAAATCAAGATGATAAAAATCAAGTTACTGTATGAGAACTTTTAACCGATGATAGTTACAGATTCTACATTTGTATTTGATACACTGATGCATACCTCTGAAGTACCAACTCCTGAAGCACCAACTCCTGAAGCACCAACTCCTCAAGCACCAAGATCAACACTAGAAGATGTGCAACCTATTTCTACTCAAGGTCAAGATGATGAAGAAGCATTTAGTATGGATTATTTGATCAGCACACCTCTATAACATAGATGTTCAACCGGCACTTCTACAAGTTCACCAACAAAAGCTTCATTGGAACAACGAGTTCCAGTATTAGAGAGAGATGTTGGAGAAAGCTCAACAGATTTATGATTTACATCGGATAATACAAGAAAAATATACTAAGATCAGTAGCTTAGAACATCAACAACAGTTTTTATTTAGCTATGCTTAGATCTTAAAAGAGTTCACATCCAGATATAAATCCGCATTAGTGTATCCTAATCAGAGTAGTGATCGGGTAGTGAAAGTTCAACGTTTAAAGGTTTTATTTTCATGTTTACGTGTCAAATCATGGGAAATAAAGTTACTTTTAAGATATTTTGTGTTTGTAGGATAAATGTGAAGAATACGAATAAGTTGGAAGAAACGGGACAAAATTTGGAGCTCGAGAGGTGTAGATATGTAAAAGAGAAGTTTCAAGACAATGGTAACTTAAAACGTGCATAACTTGAGCTAGGAAAAGAGTTAAGGGGCCCACGACCTATCAACGGAAAGATCTCAAAAAGTTACACCTGAAAATAAATTTGTGTAGGGGGTGGTGCCACCGACTCCATTCTAGGCCCCACTGACGCCGTTGGCGTCAGTAAACCTGAAACCTTTTGACCGACACCCCCTCTGATGCCTAGCTGACGCCAAACTGGAGCAACCGACGCCACTGTTGGTGCCACCAACACCGAGCTGTGTTTTGGTGGGTTTTGACCTAATTTTAGAGGTTTTAAATAGGGATTAACCCTAGGACAAAAATACCTTTGACATCATCAATCTTGGACGAAAAAGAAGCATCTTTTACCATTATCAAGCTATTCCAACATGAAGATCATCAAATCTACATGCTTAATTTAATCGGCTTTGAAAATTCAATAATGAGGCAAGGCTAATTCGTTTGTGATTCACTTTGGGGGACGGGTTTATGCAAGTTTTTATATTTCTTAGTTTGGAACCTATATTTGAGATTGAATTTTAAACCCTTTAAGTTCGTGTGGATTCAATTCATGATTTGATTATTTAAATGATTTGATTATGCTTAAACCTAATTTTGATTTTCTATAACTTTGGTTTTTTTTAATAATTGTGTGATTGATTATTAGAATTAGAGTTACGTTATTCAAATTGGTAATTGTGTGTATGAAGTCCTTTAAGTTTTAATCTATAGTTATCACTTAGATCTTATCATGTGTAGGTCACCATTAATAAATTCTCACTAGGTTCCACAAAAGAAAAAATATAACTTTGCCAAAAGTGGATCCTGAAGTGGGTTGCTTTTGCTACAAGATTGTTGAAAACTTAAACTTTTATTTTGTTAATTTGATTCTTTCTCAATTCAATTAATCAAGCAATTTACTTTTCAATGTTTAGTATTTTTAGGTTAATTGTTGATAGCACTTTCTTGTGATTCCCTGTGGATTCGACACTCTTCTTACCCTTTACTATTAAGGGTGACTAGGTACTCTTTAATTAATATTTTTAATCAACCACACGACATCGATCAAAATGGCAACGTTGCCAGGAATTGTTGTGCTTATTGTTAGTAATAGTTATTAGTTTTCTTAAAATCCATAAAAACCGAAAAGGTTTTCCTTTTCTTGTTTTTAGTTTATTTGTTCTTTTACTCGTTCGGATTACGCGGGTATTTGTTTCTTATGTGCAGTTAGTTCAAGACCCTTATGCATATGAGACATTTCGAAAGGACTTCACCATTGCTATTTGATCCTGAGATTGAGAATATAGCACGAGACAACAGAGTCTTTTCACAAATCAAATCCTTCAACAACTCCCATTCCTCGAGGAGGTACTTGGTCCAAAGAAGGAACTTCATCAGCTAAGGTTAATCAGATCCTAAGAAGGCTTTCAAAATAATAAGAAAGCAATCCACTCCACAATATGAATAACTCGGGTAATTAAGGTGCTCCATCCAATCAACCTCTTACACAAAGAGAACAACCTCTAGGTAATATTCCTCCTCCACTGTTCCCACCACATAATGCTCCACTAAAACATCAACAAGCCGCGCCATTTAACCCAGTTCAAGGATACCCTATACCTCAACCACCATGGTTTTAAGTGGTTGAAAATTCTCGTGAATACCCACAACCCAATCAACCTATTCAGCAAGAACCGGCTAGAAATATTAACTATGAGGCTCCAAGAAATCTTTTAGTTTAGTTTAATCAATAAAACTCCAGCCATAATAATGGTGTTAATGGTGAAGAGGACATAAGAGATTGCATATCGAATAGGGATGATGGTATAGAGCATGAAAATCCGAATGCTGGATATGAAGGGGGAGATGAATATGGATTTGATTTTAACTATGGCTATCAATATCTGGGAGGATATAATCAACACTTTAACCCAATCTTTCAAATAGCTAATAAAGGTCCACCAAGATGCATGAGGCAGCCAATGAATCAACATCCTCAATCTAGTTTTCCTCAACATCATGATGGTCTTCCATAAGTCCATCATCATGCCCCAATCCGAGAACTTAAAAGCCATTTTAGACCTTAAATTGTAGTTAACTCATCTCCAATAATAGGTCCTGTTACATATGGTAGATCCTTTGAAGTGAGACGACAAGGCTTGAACATGTTGCTAGCTTTTTATAGTAAAGGAATTAAGGAACCTTACCTTCATATTTCTGAATTTGAAGTGGTATATGGCACAATTGGAGGACAAGGGTTTACACTGGATCAAGTCAAGCTAGTATTATTTCAATTCACATTGAACGATGCTGTAAAACAATGGTTCTTGTCTTTGCCATCCGCAAACATCTTTACGTGGGAGGATATACAACCACAATTCTGAGAAGAATAATACACAAGTGATGCAAGAGCTAACATTCAGAATTTACAATAATAACCGGGTAAGCTTTTCTATGAGGCTTGGAAAAGATTTAAGAAATTGTTAAGGAATTGCCCCCATCATGGTATTCCATAATGGGAGTTAATTAATGCTTTTTATGATGGCTTATCTGCCAAGGGCATCCGAGATGTGAATTTTACCATGGGAGGAACATTTCTTTCCAATCACGTGAAGGTGGATTGAGAATTCTTAGAGAAAATGCCAGTAAATTCAAAAAGGCAAGCTCATTCTAGTAGGAAGAAGAAACATGCCATTGTCATATCCGTAGGTACTGCTAATGCCAATGAAAGATTAGAACAGTTGGAAAGAGCTAATCGAATGTGGAACATTAATTGACGAGTTTGAATTTTAATGGAGGAAATGTAACACCACAAGGTGGTCAAGTTTTTGCCGTATGCGAAGGATGTGGTGATTTGGGACACACAAGTATGGATTGTCTAGTACAATTGAGTCAAGTTGAGGAAGAGGTCAACCAAGTATATGGTGATCGAAAACAATATGATATGAATTCTAATACATATCATCCAGGTTTGCGTAATCATGCTAATTTTAAGTATGGTAACATGTCTAACCAATCTAATCCTTATTTTCAGGTATCAAATCAAGGAGTTCAACCATATAGGAATAGACAACCATTGTATAATAACCAAAATTACAATCAAGGGGGAAAATAACAAAGGATATCAAAGAAATTATCAACCTAATGTTGACCAAGGAGGCTCAAACAACTCATCAGAAATAATGGACTTCCTCAGAGAGATTAAGAAGGACAATGAGATACAGACAAAACAATGGAGGCATTAGCTAAGTACGTTGGTCAAATAGAAGAAGAGATGTCACAATTGAGAAGAAATCCAGGAACATTGCCTAGAAACACTACCTTAAATCCTTAACATCAAAGCTCTAGTATAAAGAACATAAAGAGGGTGCAGATTAATATAGTAAGTACTATCTTATGTTGTAATGTTTATGATCATGAAGTTACACCATAATCACAAGTTATTAAAAGTAAAGAAAATGAAGCTGATAAAGTTGAAAAAGATAAGAAAGTCGAGGAGAGTGACCCAGAAGTAGCCTTTATTCCAATCGAAGTTAGGAATTTTAAAATCAGTAGGACTCTCTTGGACTATGGAGCTGGTGTTAGCATCTTGTCGGGTACGTTGTATGATCAATATGAGTTTGGCTCTCTCAAAGAAGTTGACACCACCGTGGTACGTCTTTAGGAGATGGTGAGAGATGTAGTAATCAAAGTGGAAGAATTTTACTACCACGTGGATTTTATGGTACTTGATTATGCATACCAGAGGACGTGGGAGCAACCTCAAGTCATATTGGGTAGACCATTTTTGTCAACCGCAAATGCTCAAATTAACTGCCGAGATGGAACAATTGACATGACTTTGGAAACCCTTAAGTTGCGCTTTGATGTATTGTCCAAGTCTATCAACTATTTTGTTAATGATGAACCTAGTGAGGCGGGTATTTCTAACGAGTGTGTTCTTCCTTATATTCCACATATAAGTGATGAAACCACTTTCAAGATTGGTTTTAAACATGACAGGGCTAAGCTTGTTGACCTAGGGAAAAATAAAGAGTTGGTGAAGAAGGTAGACACGATTAAGGATAAACTAAAAAGAAAGAAAAAAGCTGGTGATCCACCTGATCATGTGAATGTCCGAGTTATGGAGATGGTGTTTGAAACAAAATAGAATAACTTAGAAAACCTACCAGATCATTTAAAGAAAACGTACTTAGGAAATTCTAGAGGAAAGCACCCCATTAGACCACCATGAGTGTCGACAAATAAGGTTTGGCTGAAGACCTAAAACTTAACGATACTTAGGAGGCAACCCAAGGTATTTTGTGTTTATTTAGTCTTTTTTTATTTATTTATTATTTTATTTTATTTCATTTTAAGAACTTTACGGGTGTATTCACTAGAAACCCTCACGAGACTACACTCGTCCACCCAGCCCTATCGGATGGTTTAAAAGGCTTGTTGCATATGCTAAATGCAGTCATGATTCCTACGAAAGTAAGTTTAGGACTTTTATCATTGAAGTGATTTTTTTAAATTTATTTAAAAAGGTAACTAATTTTAATCAAATTTGCATTTAAAAGTTGCATAGTGGACAATGCAATGCTTTAAGTGTGGGGAAGGGGATGCATTATTGATTTAAGTGTGGGGAAGGAGATGCATTATTGATTTAAATGTGAGGTGTTAATCATGAAATGAGAAGTTTGCTTCTACACGGGTTTTACTATGTTTTGTAGATTAGTGGAGGAAATGTTGTAACACCCGAATATTTTCCTTGTAGCCGACGAAAGAAGAAAAAGAAATAAAGTCCAAAGTCAAGGGACCAAATTCACCAACGAAAGAAAGACGGGCGAATGGGAGTATTTAAGGGAGAGGGCAGCCCTTACCCTCTCCTCACACTCTCATTTTCAGCTAAAGAAAAGAAGAGAGGAGAGAAAAGAAGAAAAGAGAGAAAATGGGTTGGTTCGGGTGGATCCGAGCACGAAAATCGTCGGTTAGCGAGTCAGCACGAAGCCCTTCTTCTTGTAGTTTGTGTGAGTTCTAGGACCCCTATTTTACTCATTTTCAATTGATTTGGGGCTGGAACATATAGTAAACCCGTTTTTTAATGTGTCTGTGTTTGACCCATTTGGGTGTGATTGTGTTTGATGCATTTGGAGTATGTTCTTGGGCTTGTGTGTACTTGAATGGTGTCATAGTATGCATTCCTAAGGTTTAGGATGGTTGATTTGGGATTAGAATGGGTTTGGATGAGCTTGGAGGTCGAAAAAGGCAGATTGGGTTCAGGATGACTGCATTCTGCACCAGTTAGGGCTGGGCGAGCGACTGGAGGCCATACGGCCGACTGGAGGGCGATTGGGGTTCAGTCGCACGATTGACGTTCAGTCGCACGACTGGGGTTCCATTCGCATGGGGAGTCATGCGACTGAGAGTCTAGTCGCATAGGTGCTCATTCGCATGATGTCCATTCGCACGAGGTCCATTCGCATAGTGTCCATTCGCATGATTGAGAGTCCATTCGCACGATTGAGAGTCCATTCGCACGATTGAGAGTCCATTAGCATGATGGGGTGTTCATTCGCATAGGTGCTCATCCGCATAGGTCCAATCGCATGATGTTCAGTCGCATGGAGGCCATGCGACTGAAGGGTGCCCATACGTCCAAATAGGGTTGTTGTACCCGAGGAGGAACATAGTTAAAGTACTGACCTTTGGGGGAAGTGCAGATGTAAGTTTTGACGTGGAAGTTCCCGTAGGTATACGTAAGATAACCGTGGGGAGCTTAGAAGTAATGTAGGGCATGATGATGATGTTGCATTTTTATGCATGATGTATGTTAAGTATGTATGATGATGCCCTGTATGATGATGCTATAGTGTATGTTGATGTTCCTATTTATGACGTATGTTTATCTTTTTGTGGCTTTACGTGTTATGTTAATGAATGAAACGAAAGTATTATGTAACGTAAGGTGAAAGATAATGAAAGAGGAATATGATGAATGAATGCATTCATTAACGAATGAAGGAATGAATGTAAGAAAGGCTTGCAAGCAAATGTATGGAGGTGCACACCCAATGAAGGTGTTAGCTCAATGGTGTGCGGGTTAGCTACCCTGAAGGATGCACGCTGGGGTCCAATCTTTGTGATTGACCATATGTACGGGATCCTTGCCGCTTGCCCTAGGTGACTGGATCAGCTTCGTGCACAATGTTCGTGATTTAATTACCACAGGTCCAGTATCAGCTTCGTGCACATTGTTCGGGGTATAGCATATGGCATTGATCCAGAATGAAAGAGGATAGATAAGTGATGAATGTACTTACCCTAGGTACTGGAGCCAGCTCCTGTTCGAGGTCTATGAAAGACCTCAGGCTTAGTTACCCGCTTCGTGCATAATGTTCGGGGTAACGTACAGGTCATCGAAAGTAATGAACGTACGAATGAATGTAATGAGCGTACGAACGAAAGTAAGAATTTATGAATGAATGCGAATGAAAGTAATGAATGTGAATGTTAACAATGTACGTTAAATGAACGAAAGACAACGAACGAATGATCAAGATAATAATGATATCATCTATGTGTACATATGATGTGTGATAGCATGACAGTAAAGAAACGGTTTCGAATGAAAGTAAAGTATATTTTATTATAAAACTAGAACTCACTCAGCAACGCTGACTTTTTATGTGTTTCCAGTTGGCAGGTAAGGTTGCTGAGGATGGCGCGAGGCGGCTACTCAGCTCTTTTGGATGGCATTCTTTTGTTTAAACGCTTTTGTATTGTAATGCAAACAAACGATATTTTGTAATGAATGTTGTATTACTTTGCAAAAGTGTTTATTAAAGGAAATGGAATGATTGATTTAAAAGTTTCCGCTGCATGATTTTAGTAAAGATTATATAATGATATGTTTTAAGTGCGACGATGACCAGCTGTGAGGTGCCCGGGAACGGGGCCTTACAGATGTTGAAGATCACTAATACAATTGAAGATATTGCCATAAAAACATAACCAGGTACATTTATTTCCCTTATTAATTGTTAAAAATAGTTAATTTGTAGTTAGTTTTTATTTTCAGTTATTGATGCTGAGTCCCAGATTGATTGTAAATGGTTTGTGAATATGATAAGATTGGGTCTGATCTTAAAATTCCATTGTTTCCACACCAATAGTAACATTTAATTAGTATATTGGGGGCAATGTACATTTCAAGTGTGGCGATGAGGGGATTTTGTAAAAGTTTTCAGAAAATGTTAAAAAAATAATACTTTTGCAAATCTTAAAGTGAAGTTTATTGTGTTTAAAGAATAAAATTTTCAATGTAAATCACTAGCTTGTTGCTTATCAAAAGATTAGTGTAGATTCTATACCATGATCCTATTCTTTAAGCTGCAGGATAAAGTATTTCTAGCAGGTCATTTTTGGAAATGTTAAGGATGCCTTATTAGGGTTAAAAAGCTTTTGATATAATAAATTCATGTGCCTATCTGTAGCTTAAGTTCCTACTTGGTGATATTTTGAGCCTATTACTTAAAACACAATCATATATATTTATTTGTTGAGGGTAGGCCATATACCACTCTTGTTGTAGAACTTGTATTGTTTGATGCATACCAAGACCATAAGCAAGGTGTTTGCACACCAATGACAAAGGCAATTTAGGAACCCCTTTACTTGTTATTGTTTATTTATTGTTATCCATACTAACCATTAGTAGCCATGTCGAGCCTTAAACCATTCTTTTGTTAAACCCGATATATAAAGCCCAAGTTGTTAGTTGATAACCGAGTGTGAAACCATTCAAAGTAAAAGAGCATCCAAATTTAATCTTATATTATGAAAGAAAAAAATCGAGGAAAAAGGAAAATTAAATTAAATAAAGGAAAAAAAGTAGTTGTTTAGAATGGATTAAAGTGATCTAGCTCTGTTAGTCATGTTAATAAGGATGGTTTAGTGGTCTGGTTTATATTTCTGTTTGTATTAGCCACTATGAAAATACAAAAATCTCCTACCTTTACCTAAGCCCAAAAATCCGTAACTCCTTTAGATATATGGAACGTCTATGCAAGTGGTGGAGGTGTGATTGCTATACAAGATTATGTGGATAGGAAGTTATAGTGGGTTATTGAGTGAGTACTCTATTACATATTTTACTAATCCAGATATAAACCGAGAGGAGTGGATTATTTTGAGGAGTGTGTGCATGAGACTGAAAATCAAAAGCACGTTGAGCCCAGTTGGGTGAATTCCTGGTTTACTTGAATATAATTAACTTGCTAGAATATAAACTTATTAAATGATGTAAGTCTTGTGAATAAGGGTATGACCTTGGATCTTAACTGAGCCTTGATAAGTGACTAGTAATGTGTATTTACAATGGCAGTTTTATAAATTACAATTGAGTTTTGCTTGAGTACAATTAAAAGTTAAGTGTAGGGATTTATTTTCGTGTTTACGTGTCAAATTATGGGAAATAGAGTTACTTTTGGGATATTATTATATTTGTAGGATAAATGTGAAGAATACGAAGAAGTTGGAAGAAACATGATGAAAATTGGAGCTCGGGTGGTGATGGTATGAAAAAAGAGAAGTTCCAAGACAAAGGTAACTTAAAACGGGCATAACTTGAGCTAGGAAAAGAGTTATGGAGCCCACGACCTATCAGCAAAAAGATCTCAAAACGTTACACATGAAAATCAACTTTGTGCAAGGGGTGGTGCCACTAACGCCATTCTGGGATCCACCGACGCCACCAGTGTCAGTAAACCCGATACCTTCTGATCGACGCCCCCTCTGACGCCTAGCTTGACGAAAAACTAGAGCCACCGATACCACTGCTGGCACCACCGAACCCAAGCGCTGCGTTTTGTGGGTTTTGACCTAATTTGAGAAGTTTTAAAGAAGGACTAACCTTAGGATGAAAATAGCTTTGACATCATCAATCTTGGATGAAAAAGAAGCATCTTTCACCATTCTCAAGCCCTTCCAACATCAAGATCATCAAAGCTACATACTTAATTCAATGGGCTTTGAAGATTCAATGATGAGGTAAGGCTAATTCGTTTAGGATTCATTTCAGGGGTTCGGTTTGTGCAAAGTTTATTTTTCTTAGTTTAGAACCTAGATTTGAGATTGAATTTTGAACCCTTTAAGTTCTTGTGGATTCAATTCATGATTTGATTATTTAAACGATATGATTATGCTTAAACCTAATTTTGATTTCTATAACTTTGGTTTTTTTAATCATTATGTGATTGATTATTATAATTAGAGTTACATTATTCTAAATGATAATTGTATGAATGAAGTCATTTAAGCTTTAATCCATAAGTATCACTTAGATCTTATCATGTGTAAGTACCATTAATGACTTATCACTAGGTTTCATTAAAGAAAAATTGTAACTTTACAAAACCTAAATCCTGAAATGAGTTGTTTTTTCTCCAAGATTATTAAAAGCCTAAACTTTTATTTCGTTAATTTGCTTCTTTTTCAATTCAATTAATCAAGAAATTTCCCTTTCAATGTTTAGTATTTCTAGGTTAATCGTTGCTAGCACTTTCCCGTGATTCCCTGTGGATTCGACACTCTTCTTACCCTTTACTATTAAGGGTGACTAGGTACTATTTAATTAATATTTTTGACCAACCACACGACATCAATCAAGTAGATCTTTTGAGTTTGGAGAGTCAAGTGGAAAAAAGCTTGCTGATCCACATCTTGTTGTTACTTAAACGACATAGACTACTAATGTTGATCCTGAACCCAATATGGTATTTATAAAGGAAGTTACTAAAGATCAACCATTCATGAGACTTGTGATGTGATTGTTCCAACTGAGTATATTATGCAAAGTACTCAGCCTGATTATGATGATGGTTTGGACAAGGTTGATTTTAGTGGTGATGATGATGATGATTTTGATGATGATAATGATGGTGGTGGTGATGATGGAATGATGATAGAATGATGACAAAGGAAAGGAGAAGGATGATGGTGATGATAATCAGAGAGGAGATATGTGCTCAACTGCTGGTCCTTTTGGTGATTCAGGTTCTGAAAACATCTCTTGACCAAGGCCAGATGATCCTGAGAATTACGAACCACTTGATCCAGCTACAGAGGAAATGTATGAGAAAGAATTCTATACATTTCAGCAACAAATCTTAGCTGAGGAGTATGATGAAGATTTAGGTCCACTGATGATCTAGAAATTCTACTAATTATACAATTTGGCAATAGTTTAAAGAATTTATTTTTAGATATATTGTTAGAAAAAGTACAGATTGTCTTAGATTCTCAAGTTGAGCAACATACATCTAATCCTAGAGACATGACGGGAAAGATTGATTTACGTCAGGTAGGAAATATTTCAGTGCTCGCTCCTCCACCTCCTGCTTATGTTCATACTTTGAGACATTCCAAACCGTTTACTCGGTATGGCAATTCTGCACCAATATTGAGTTAGGCGTATGATGGGGAAACGAAGATGTATGTTATCAAGACAAAAGCCGGAGTGATAGAGTATTATAAGGATGAGCATGACTTCCACACACTTAGAGCATCTGATTTATGTGCTATAAGACGAGTGCCATTCATTAATCCAAGCAATTATAGAAAGACAAATTGGATAAGGAATATTGTAAATCCGTCACCGAACGGTCCGTCATTTAACGTGACTTCCGTTTACCTTTCTGTGATCATTCATTCCTTACCTTTATAAACTATTCGTGTGTACATTATACTTGTTTATTATCAACTTGCTTGTGTCCTTGTTGTCAGCGTTGCTATTATTTTAGAAATCTTTACAATCATCGTTATCGTTACTATTAAACCTATCATTATTTATTATTGTTGTTATTAATAAGATCATTTTTAAGTTATTAATACCATTATTTACATTTTATCATTAATATAACTAACCAATTTAAGGTCGTTTTTAACTGGAAACAAGCTTGGGAACTCGGGGGGTTAAGTGCAGGGACCAAATGTGATATTTTATCAAACTAGGGTTGGGTATATATACCCCATTTCCAGCCCTAGCCTCCATTTCATCTTCTTCTTCATCTTCTTCTTCCACTTTTCTCCTCTTCCTTGCACCAAAATTGCCCCCTTTCTTCGCGTTTTCAACTTCAAGGCCTCGGCTACAGCTGAGTCTACTCCATTCTTGCAGGTAGACGACATTGGTCATCCCTTTTCTTGCTTGTTTTTTTGCTGTTCTTGAAGGGTTTTGGGTGCTCGGGGCCAACCCGAGCACATGAGGTCGTGTGGGTGCGTGTGATATCTTTCTGTGCGTTCTTCTGGTTGGTGTGTGTATGAAATGTGTTTCTGGAAGTGCTTGTGGTGTAAATCTCGTGCACGGAACAGCCGAAGGCTGCTCTGCACTTCTGCAGTCGCGATTCTGCTGTTCTGGCGACTGGGTCTGCTGTGCGACTGAGCCGTGCGACTGAGCCGTGCGACTGGGTGTGTCATACGACTGAGTCGTGCGACTGTGTCTATCGTGCGACTGAGTTGTGCGACTGAGTGTGTCGTGCGACTGAGTCGTGCGGCTGTGTGTATGCGTGCGATTGAGTCCTACGAATGAATGTGTGCGATTGTGCGTGTGTCGCACGACTGAATGCCTAGTCGCACGAATGGAGGTTCAGTCGTACGAATGAAGCGGATTCATACGAATGAAGGTTGATTCGTGCCTATGGATGTTGAGTCGTGTGATTGGGATGTCTGGTACGACTGAATGCTGAGTCGCACGAATGAAGGTTCAATCGTACGAATGAAGCTGATTCGTATGAATGAAGGTTGATTCGTGCGGATGGAGTGTTGAGTCATGCGTCTGGTCCTGTCGCGCGACTGGAGTTGTTCTATGTGAGTTTCTTCTTGTGTGTGGTGTGTGTATGTCGTGTGATGTTAAGGTGATATTGACACGATTACCGTTGCTAATGACAATATTTAAGTTAACACTATCAAACTTACTAATGTTATCACAAATCAAATCAACTTTAACATTTTACAATTATCAATAACCGATTTGTAACCAACGATATTTACCAAGTACTTCTCTAATAACAATGACACTTTTACACATATCATCGGCAATGGCAACGATATCTAGTACTTGGATCTACATAAGATCTAATACGTATGTCTGCTTGTGTGTGCTTCACGCAACCCAAACCGATACAACCCGAACTGACCGAACGTTACTATTTTCACTAAACGTATCATTAATGCTTAACCATAACTGATAATAGGTTTTTGACCGTTTATCGCTTACATCATTTGGAAACTTGATCATTCATACTTATCACCGAACAAGTGAGTTTTGTGGCCCCTTTTTATGCTTATTCAATACTTCGATTATTTACAAACTTGGGGGAAATTATGCTCACCCATTTTTATGCTGTACAACTTACATTCTTGGAATCAACGTGTTACTGTTTTGTGGGTACTTATCTGATACATACATGAGTCGCTGTGTGGTACTTTCTTTACAACCATTTAATTCTGGTGTTGGAACCGATGGATAGGTATTAGTAGTACTACTAGGTTGACACCCCTACCCTTGTATGTTGGTATACTAGTTGGTACCAACAGTGGTCAGGAACAGGCCCTTAGGTGAATATATTCCGACAAGATTCTATGTGTACGTCATTAGGTTTGGTTGTAATGCTCATGGTTATGTGATTTTGCTTACTTATAACTGTATACACGGTATTCCACAAAACTATTATGCAGCATCAATTTATTTACTATTTAAACCTGCGAGCTCACTAACATTTTTGTTGACCATTTTGAGCATATCTTTTCAGGTGACAATGTTAACTGAAGATCTAGGTGTGCTGCCTTAGTGGAGACCCTATGATGCATTTTGAGACTATACAATACTTGGCAAACATTCTTTGAAACATTGTTGGTCTGATTACATACAATTATTCTTTTGGATACTTGTTCCCGGGTTGTGGGAACTACATTACAATGTTCATATTTTTGTTATGTGAATCAATTACAAGTTTATGCTTATGGCTATGTTGTCGTGAATATTGACTAAACACGACACAATTCTTCTTTGTGTCGGGTGTCGTCATGACACGCTTTATTATCAACTACATATATTGCATCTCTATTATTAACAATGTGTTATGACGATCAGTCATGGTAAGAGTGTTCAAGTTTTCTGTTCTCTTGATAGAAACACAGTAGAATGTCCACTCGTTTGGAAGAGCACTCATGAACTTTCTAGTAAGATCTCTATGTTCGGGAGTGATCTTTACAGACTGAAGAGAATAGATAAGATCCATGTACCTAAAGTACTGCTGGCTGAGGGTCTCTCCAGCAATGTGAGTGAAGTTCTTGAACTGCTGCTTCAGTGAGTCCTTCTTTGAGTCGTTAGAGTTTGAATACATCAGAGTAAGTGAATCAAACAATTCTTTGGTAGTCTGGCAATGCTCGAACCCTACCATAATGGAGTTCGGTATTGCAGTCATAAGAATGGTCATAGCATTGCTGTCAATGTCCTTCTTCTTTTTGTCTTCATCAGAGTAATCCTCAACAACCTTCTCTATCATGGCACCTTTTCCACCAGATGCTGCCACCTTTGGCTTATACGGGCCATTGACAATGGAGTTCCATATTTTGCTGTCTTGGTATCTGATGAAGCCTTCCGTTCTTCTGCTCCAGGACCGGAAATTTTCAGGAGTGATGATGGGAGCCTTTGTCATAGTTCCCATCTCTACTTTGGATTTGTTAAGGGCCATTTTGAGTGAGCGAGTTGTAGGGAAGAGTGAAAAACAGGTTGATTTGGATGGTCAGATCACGCAATCAAGAGCCTAAAGTGCTCTGATACCAATTGCAGCATCGGTTGGGGTCACTTAACACTTAGTTTCTCTCAAACTCACCTTAAACTACACTCGTGTAAAGATAGAGTCAATAAGAGTTGATAACAATATAACAAGTAATAAGGAACACAAGAAGTAATTTTCAAGCTACTTTTATACATTGCTTCTCAACTCAAGTATTACAAGACTCTTACAAGCTCTTCTTAAATGACTTACAATGAGAACTTATATATAATAATACCTACAGCTGGATATACTTTGATACCAGCTGGGATCCTATAACTAAAGCCTATACTACAAGACTATAGTTTAAGGTATCTCAGATAAAGTCTTATCTGAGATATGGTAGTCAGGACATGTCGTTGACTTACCTTTTGTCACCAACTAAAGTTGGTAACCTGTACTATCATAAAAGGTAAAAAGTGAAATAAGGTATGGTCAACTACATGGCTCTTTACGAAGAGGCCATGCTGTATCTGCAGTAGAGTGTCAGAGACCATACTTGTGTCCACTGGTTCATAGCAATGTCTTCCGAAGGTTAAATGGCTTCGGAAGAACAAGTACTTCTGAAGCCACTTATACTTCGGAAGAGACTGCTTCTTCTGAGACTTGGAAACTTCTTCTTTTCTTAACTTCAGAAGTAGAGTTCTGTCTTCGGAAGTTGATCTTTCACTTTATCTTCGGAAGAACTCTACAACCTTCAGAATTTCCATCCTAAGCTTCAGAAGCCTTTGTATGTAGTACCAAAAAATTATCTAAGTGAATTGGTTTTGGTTGCACCAGCCTTCTTCTTGATCCAACAAACTCCCCCTAGGCTGATGCTACCAAAACTTCACTTATCTCTTCTTCTCAAAACTTTCAGCACCAAGGAGAGTAGATATTTTTATGTTTCCCTGTTCTTCCCTGATGTGGTACTGAGAAGTTTGTACAAATCCTTGGTAGACAGGAGGTCCAGTCTGTTACCTTGGATGATATGTACCCTCTGTTGTTGCTCTCTGAAAAGAGTTAGTTGATGGGAACTGTAATCATATTCCCATCTAACTATAGGTTCCAATTCTGGACTCTCCACCATCTGTAGAAAGGCAGCACCCTTGGTGGAAGATCTTTCCTTGTCTTCCTGTCTTCTTAACTTCAATTCTTCTTCAATCTTGGCTTTTGTAGTTAGCTCGGCTAGATGAAGACTGCTGATATGATTTCTGATGAGTGCAGCAGTTTCAGAGTTGGAGGGGTTGGAGAATGGCTTCTCTGCTAACTCCATAATATCAAACCTGCTGTAGTGTAGCAGAGAGGTTGCATTAAGTCTGTTGACTTTACCATTCTCCCTTTCCACAAGAAAGTTGTGAAAAGTTTCATCGAACCTCCACGGGTTATTTTCTTTCTAGCACAAGAGACTGACTGGGAATCTTGTCCTCTTTCCTTGTATCCAACAGAGTCATTAGTTTCCTTCTAAGTTTCTTCTCTTCATCATTTAATGAATCTGAGTTGAGGCCTAGAAGTCTAGCAGCCTAGTCCAATGTTCTTCTAGGCAAATCAAGGAATTGATTTCTTGTGAAGGAACATGAAGATCCGTCAACATAGGTGATGTTGACAGAGCCTTCTTCACATAAGACTTAGCTTAAAGTTGTGCAGTTTATGAGCTTGGTCTTGATTTCCTTGAACTCCTCAAGAGAGAGATGTTGAGAAGGCTGAGGAGATGGTTTGGATGGTAGTTGGGTAGGTTGTGGTTCAGAGGTTCTGGGAAGTGTTTTAGGTTGAAGGATAAGAAGTTTAGGTGGTTGGGTGATGAAGTGGATGTGGGTAAAGATGTAGGTTTAAGGGTGAGAGGTTCGGTTTTGATGGTGAAAGGTAGGGGTGAGGGTTCAGGTTGAGAGGTTGCAGTGAAGGTCATTCCCTTTCTCTTTCTGTACATCTCTTTTCATTTTCCCATACGGATGTTAGCGTTGATTTCACTGACAATCCGTTGGAGTGTCTTCTCTGACATAGGACCCACCTGCCTTCCAAAGAAGCCATGGGCCCGAAGATAGTCTTTCATCCAGGCCTTTTCACTTAGCTTCCTGGTTGCAGTGACCCTAGCTTCTTCCTCCTCCTTCTTCTTCTCATTTGTCTTTTCTCTTGCAGCCTTTCTTCTTTCTTTCTCCATTTGATCCTCTTCTTTGTTGTACAGCCAGAGAATCGTCTCATCATTATGTGGAGAGAGTACTTGAAGATTAAAGCCTCTGGAAAGTAGGAATTTTATCATGTCTTTCCTTAGCTACAAGTCAGCTTCCTTCTGTTCTTCTTTCTCTTTCTCTAAGGCCAACCTGGCTTCTTCTTCCTGTTTTAGCCTTGTTTCCTTCTTCGGATTCACCAACTCCTCTAGTGGTAGCAGGAGTGTTTCTTCATTGGCAGCTCCGAATTTGATAAGCTCGTCAATGATCTCTTATATCTTCTTGTTGTTGATATCCTCCTGATTGGCTGCAGCTGCTTTTATACTAGCAGCTAGCAACTTTTCAGTAGGAAGTCTTCCTTTCTTCTTTAGTTTCTCAATCTTCTCCTCTTCCTGAAGCTCTTCCGCAGTCATCTTTCTTTTCCCTTTATCTTTTGAAGAGCTTGACTGTGGTGGTTCTTGGAGAGTGGATTCTGATTGTGAGAGAGGTAGAGAGGGTGTCTGGGATGGAGGTAGATCCAGAAAGTCCTTGCTGTCCACTTCAGATGCCATTTCAAGGATTGCATCTGTGATGATCAGTTCTTTGGACAAGTTGAACAGTCCTTTGCAACTTCCATTTCAGCTTCGGAAGATTCAGCTTGTTCTTCCGAGGCTTTAACTTCAGCTTCGGAAGTTTCAGCTTGTTCTTCCAAGGCTTTAACTTCAGCTTCGGAAGTTTCAGCTTGTTCTTCCGAGGCTTTAACTTCAGCTTCGGAAGTTGGAGGGGATTCAAATTCTGTCCTAACTGCTTCAGTTGCTGGGCCATCAGTCCTCATTTCCCCTTCGAATTAAATCTTAGATTCCATGTGGACCTTAGGTTAACCAACTTCTTCCACAGTAGTAGAAGGTGCAGGAAGCCTTTAAAGCTCTTTAGCTCCGAAGTAAATCATTGCAGCATCAGGGCTTGGCTGATCAAAGGAGGATCTCAACACAAACTTGGTGAAAAGTCTATAAAGAACACTGAGCATCTTTGAGTCAATCTGAAGGGTCACTCAAGATGACTCAGACATAGTGATGATAGAAGATGTTGAAGTTAAAGATTGGGTCTTTGGTTCTTCAAATGTTTATCTCTGAACATTCTTCCCCTTTTTGGTAGCATCATCTTGAGAGCTAGATGAGCTGGAGGAAGAAGTCAATAAGACTTGAATAGGTACATGCCTAACAGATCTCCCGGTCTGTTTCTCAGCTAGTTTAGCCTTGAGATTGTTCTGAGTGGCGGACCTGTTCTCTAAGATCCTAACCTTAGATTCTAGGTTTGAGATCTTAGAGATCAACTACTAAATTGTGAGTTGCAGACTTCCTTCATCTTCAGGTGAAGAATCATGGGGAGATGAGACAACATACCTAGTATGTTCAGCCTTACCACCAGATGTGGTTTCTTGGCGCCCTGGTTTCTCGTGCTTAATGATGTCCCTTTCATAGTCATCAAAAGACTTGGTTGCCACAGATTCAGTCGCAGATATGTTACCACTGTCCATAAGGTCTATTGAGGCACCTTCTGTGGTGACAGCTGAATCTGCATGAGTCCCCTCCACATCAGTGGGACTCACCTCAGTTATAGGTTGCTGATGAGGGCTAGAGATAAGGGATTTCTCTGGGCTCTATTGATCTTGGAGAGGGGTTGGAGATCAACTTCATTTCCATGGAGAGATGTTATCTCTTCATCAGTTTTGAATAGAAGATTAGTAAAAGATAGGGAGGTTAGACCTACTGACCCGGGACCTTGGTCAATGTCTACAGGCATTGAGCCTTTGGTGGGGCTGTCCCTAATTGACTGCTCAGAAGAGTGTCAATACTTATCCTGAGGGCTGAAGGTTTGGGTGTCGGGCTCCTAGGTTTGAGACTGAGGAGACTCAAAACCCATAGTGAGGTCGAAAGAGAAGGATAAAGAGACCTCAGACTGAGTGGGAGCTCATGGTTCCACTCTAGTCTTTTTGGATTGAATAGGAGGGTCTTGTTCACTTAGAGTAGATTGAACAAGGGTTCGTTTGGGGCGTCGTTGGTAGTGATGGTGATGGGTGGAGAAGGCAGTGTTAGCATTGTGGTGAAGATTGCTGGTGTGGGTTCATCACCTGTGGGGTGAACAGGGATGTCACCAGGAGTGATATGCTCAATCATACCTGGAAGTAAAGAAGTGTACCTTCCAGTGACGTTGGTGGATAGCTTCTTCAAGATTTGGAATATGGTAGGCCTCATGCTTGGGACAGTCAGAGCAGCTGCATAGACAAGCTGACTCTGGTCCAGTTCACAGTTGATGATGTGCTGAAGGAATCTGGGATACATAAAGAATGTTTCCCTTTGAAGATTCCCAATGAGATTAGTCAGCACAAATTTTGAGTAGTTGAAGCGCAGGCCTCTCACCAATCCATGAACTAGGCATCCTAGTTCATATGGGACTTGGTCCCATCCCCCAGATTTGTTTGACAGATAGTGAAGGACAATGTGCAGGAGGAACTTCCAATTGTAGGAGAAATTGAATTTGTAGACTGTCGACCTGCTCGCGTCTCCACCATATCCCATGAGGATGTAAGTGTTGTCCAAATCAGGTTTGGGGAATTCTGTAGGAGCTCCGTCATCATGAAGCTCGAGATGCTCCCTGATGAGTTGTTCAGTAATGACCAACTCTTGTCCATAAATGCGTGAACGTATCAACGAACTCCATTTAGGGTTTCAACTTGACCGTTTTCCCAAAATTCAGTCATTTGATTGGATTAGACAGTGGGATTTATAGTTAAGGCTGTGTAATAGGATGATTGGGTTAGAAAGGTGATGATTTCAGAAAAGTCAGCATCTCTTGAAGAATCAAGATATGCGACTTGGTTGTGCTGAGGATTGAGTGCCATTGGAGAAAGTTGTGGGAAGATGAGTTTGAGCTTGGGTAAATTGTCGGTGAGGGAAATTTTAAGGCAGTAAATTGGTAAAAGAAGATGAAGTTGAGTAGTCAGGATTATTCAAATGTGAGTGGAGTGGCGGTAATGGGGGTAAGGATAAGGTGAGGTTATGAAATGACAGTGGCGGTAAGGGTTAAATTTTAGTTAAATAATCTGACATCATTAACAAAATCTTTACTTTTTACAGTGTGGGGCCCAAAAAGATATCTGTTACACGGTAAAGTCTCTCTTTCCGAGGGTAAAACTTTTCCGAAGGTAATTTGTCTTCCGAAGGCAATTCTTTCTTCCGAAACATAATTTTGCTTTCAAAGGTAAGGATTGCTTTCCGAATGGGGAGATTTAGAAACTTCGGAAGTAGATATGATATGAAATCAATCGCTTCTTCTGTGACTAAAAACTCTTCCGAGAAGAAAATTTTCCATGGAGGAATTGGTTTCGGAAGATATTGAAGAATATCTTCCGAGAGTTAATTCCCCTTCGGAAGAAATTTACACTTAGAATATTTCAAAGAGATCTTTTGTAACAGGGCTTAGATAGTATTGACACAAGACATTACATATTAGAAAGTTTTCAAAAGAGGTAATTTAATCAATGTTTATCATCTTAATAGCTGATATGAGATATTTAAACCTTTGTTCATCAAAAGCTTTAGTAAACAAATCAGCGTATTGTTCATTTGAGTCAACTTTGATTAGCTTAATCAGATTATTCTCATAAATATCTCTAATGAAATGATACCTTATATCAATGTGCTTTGTCTTAGAGTGCTTTACTGGATTTTCAGTGATGGAGATAGCACTATTGTTGTCAATATGGATAGGAGTACTCATAAAGTCGAATCCATAGTCTAACATCTGGTTCTGAATCCACAGCAGCTGAGCACAGCAGCTAGCAGCAACAATGTATTCAGCTTCAGCAGTTGATGTAGACGCACAGGATTGTTTCTTGCATTGCCATGAGATGATCCTTCCACCAAGAAATTGACATCCTCCTGATGTTGATTTCTTGTCAATGTTTCAGCCACCATAGTCACTGTCAGAGTATCCATAGAGATTGAAATCACTATTTCTGGGATACTAGAGACCTAATTTAGGTGCCCCTTTGAGGTATCTGAGAATTCTCTTTGCAGCAGCTAGGTGAGACACCTTTAGAGCAGCCTAATATCTTGCACAAAGGCAAGTAGCAAACATGATATCAGGTCTACTAGCAGTAAGATACAACAGAGAACCAATGATTGCTCTATACTGATGTTGATCAGTATCCTTCCCCTCAAGGTCAGGACAAAGATTATGGTTTCTGGGTATGGGTGTCTTGGCTGGTTTACAGTCCTTCATACCAAATCTCTCTTAGATGTCATTGACATACTTGGATTGATTGCTGAAGAACCCATCCTTTAATTGCTTCACCTGAATTCCAAGGAAGAAGTCCATTTTTCCAATGGAACTCATCTCAAACTTCTTCTTTATAATGCTCTCAAAGTCTTTGCACATTTGGTCATTTGAAGAACCAAATATGATGTCATCAGCATAGACTTAAACAAGCAGCATATTCTTTCCGGACTTCTTTATAAAAAGAGTCTTATCAATGGTACCTCTGGTGTAACCATTTTTTAGAAGAAATTTAGACAAAGTCTCATACCACAACCTAGGTGCTTGATGCAGCCCATATAGAGCTTTATCCAGTTTGCACACATAGTTGGGGTGCTGTGGGTCTTCAAATTCTGGAGGTTGACATACATAGACTTCCCTATCTATATCCATATATAGAAAGGCACACTTGATATCAAGTTGATAGACAGTGAAGTCCTTAGATGCAGTATAAGCAAGGAAGATCCTAACTACCTCAAGTCTTGCAACAGGTGCAAAGACATCAGTATAATCAATTCCTTCTTCTTGTGTGTATCCTTGAACTACAAGTCTTGCTTTATTCTTGATGATCAAGCCTCTATCATCTCTCTTGTTTCTGAACACCCATTTAGTGCCTATTGGTACTTGACCAGATGGTAGCTGACATAGGTTCCATACCTTCTGTCTCTTGAATTAAAGCAGCTCCTCTTGCATTGATTCGAGACAACTACTATCTTTCAATGCATCTTCTACCTTCTTGGGTTCTATCTGGGATAGAAAAAATGAGTATAAGCAGACATTCCTATGATGTGTTTGTCCTCTTGTTCTCACACCTTCAGAGACATCCCCTATGATGTTCTCAGCTGGATGAGTGTTATGAATCCTAAGACGAGGAATCATTTCCAGTTGCAGAGATAAATCCAGATTTGACATATTCTGCTCAGGAACTGGGGCACTTTGACCAGCAGCTGTTCCAAAGTCATTCAATGAGGACTGATTGAATGAATGAGAAACATCATCAATTGTTGGCTGTGAAGTAGTATCAACTGTTGCCTGTTCCTTCAAAATACTACTGCCTTCAGCCTGGTGTTGTGGTGGATCACCTGATGAGTTTTGAGGCTCAGCAAGTGATTCACTTGTTGAAGCTTCACTATTCCTTGATATGGTTAAACTATCAGATCAGTTCTAAATCAAATATATGATCAGGGCCATTCCCTCTAACACAAGGAATATGCTCATTAATAACTATATTGGATGACTCCTTAAATTGTTGATTCTTAATGTTATATACCCTATAAGCTTTAGAGCTAGAAGAATATCCAATAAAGATAGCATCATCTGATTTTTCAGCAAACTTCGCCAAATTGTCTTTTGTCTTAAGTATGGTACACCTGCAGCCAAAGGACCTTAGAAAGCCAATGAACGGTGGCCTCTTGTTCCATGGCTCATAAGGAGTTTTCCATGGGGCTTAACTACAATAACTCTGAATAACACATAGCACGCAGTGATGACTGCCTCTGCCCAGAATGTTAGAGGTAGTTTTGAATCAGCTAACATAGTTCGAGCAGCCTCAATAAGTGTCATGTTCCTCCTCTCAGCAACACCGTTTTGTTGAGGAGTTCTGGGAGCACTATATTGTCTGGCAATCCCTTTTAAGTTACAGAATGAGTCAAGAATGAAGTTCTTAAACTCAGTCCCTTGATTGCTTCTAATAATTTTAACCTTGTGATCAATTTGATTTTCTATTTTAAGAATAAAAGATTTTAAAGTTTTAGCAGTTTCATCTTTAGTTCTTAAAAAGAATACCCATGTGAATCTTGTAAAATCATCAACTATCACAAGGCAGTATGATTTCCTTCCAATGCTCATTATACATGTGGAACCAAAAAGATCCAAGTGCAATAAGTGTAATAGAGTAGTGATAGAGTTAACACATTTGGATTTGTGAGATGTCCTGTGTTGTTTCCCTTTCAGGAAAGCAACACAGTTATCTTTGCAGAAAAACTCCTTTTTAGGCAAACCATGTACCAAGTTATTTTTAGCCAATTTATTCATTGTATTAAAATTTACATGACATATACGTTTATGCCATAGTGTTGACTCATCACTATCAGCTTTTGAAAGAAAGCATGATACTTCACCCATAGGAGAAGCATTGTTCATATCCAGCTTGTACCTATCCCCTTTCCTGGGAGATCTAAGAAGCACCAGGTTTGAGGATAATGCACTCATGTTCTGTGAAAAGCATTTGGTGCTTTTGATCACAGAATTGAGAAACACTTAACAGATTATGTTCAAGCTCTTTCACAAAGTGAACTTTGTCAACTTTTAATTTACCATTGGATATATTCCCTCTGCCAGAAATATATCCTCCGGCCTCACCTCCAAATTGGACAGGTCCTCCATCATAGTTCTAGAACTGCTGAAGGAGAGATCTATTCCCTGTCATGTGCCTGGAGCATCCACTATCTACAATCCAGACATTGTTGTTCTTGTCATATGGATGTCCCTGCACATAAGATGAGATTGTTAGTTTTGTTTGGAAGCCCAAGCCTTGCTGGTCTTGGGTTCTTCCAAAGTTAATGAAATAATTGAACCAAAAGATATGCATTGGGGTTCAATAAGGGTCTTTGAAGAAGAGGTTTGGGCTGCAGCATCTTCCTTGATCTTCCAGTCCACCCTTTGGTTGATTTTGGAGGATGAGCTTGTTGATGCTTTTGCAGCATGGTCTTCTTCCGAAGCTTCTTTCTTTTCAGAAGAAGCCTTCACCACCTTTTCTTCCGAAGCAGTCTTCTTCTGGGATGGTTTCATGGGAAATTTCTTGTTCTTCCGAACCTTAGTAGCTTTTGCTTCCGAAGCCATTTTCCCTTCGGAAGAAAAATTTTCTTCCGAAAGCAACCTTGGTTCCGAAACTAGCTTTCCCTTCTTCATCACTTGTGCCGTTTGAAAAGGTCCAAATGTGAAACCTTCCTGACTCCTTCTTTTCTAGCATTATTTGCATGATGTGTGCTTGCAGGATTGTAGTAACAATCTTTTGCCATGTGGTTTTGCAGACGACACATTATGCACATAATGTTAGTCTTTTGGGTATGTGAGGGTTGCTGTTTCATGGGCTTCCTCTCTGCTTCAGCAACTTTTCCTTTCAACTTCTGATCCTTTGCAGGACAGGAGTGCTGGTATTACACTCCTTTCCTAAATCGGAAGCACCTAACACTTGAAATCCAGCTGAGATGAAGACACCTTTCTGCCTTGGGTCAATATTCAGCTTGGACTCAGCCACTTTCTTAGCAGTTCTTCTAGCAGCTTTAGCTCTGCTTCTTCTGGCCTTAGTACTTAGGATTTGGTCTTCAAAGGAGGAGATGAGTACATCTTCCTATTCCTTCCCTATGGTGGCCACTATTGTTGCTTCCTCCTTCAATTCTAATATGGAAGGTCAGCAGTTGGAACCTCTTGCTCCTCAGTACCACATCTAGGTTGTCTAATAGACTCATAGGAGTGTGGTGGATCAATTTCATTGGTTCCCAACCCTCCTTTGTTCTGATAACAGAGTTTGGAATGGGAGGATGATGCATTAATAGCTTGGAAGTTTTGCTCAGAAATAGCATGCTTCCTGGCCTAAGCCTCAGCAGTGATAAGCTAGGCTTGAGCCTCGGTCAATTTGGATATTAGATCCTTGATTTGAGTCTTATAGTTGGTGTGTTCATGTTTTAAAAGAGATACAGTTTTCTCTAACTCCTCAATTTTCTTTTGGTAGTCGGATTCAGCTCTCTTAAAATCAGATTTTAAGATATTTAAAGACTCAATGTCAGATCTGATTTCCATATTGTAGTCCTGATAAAGTTTAACTTTAGCTATACAAGTTGGAGTACAAAGATGTTCATATGCCTGGGCATCATCTGTTCCAGCCATAAGAGCTTGAGCAGGAGTCACATCCTGTACCATGAAGCTCCAGTCGACATCTTGAGCTATTGCAGCTGTTTCAGTTGACTTTTCATCTGGCTTTGAGGTTGAAGGATGTGCGGAGGCCTGCGGGGTTCCCGGATTGTTCTTGGGAGCCATGCATTCCCTTGCAAAGTGACCAAGTTGATTACAGTTGTAACACTTTGCCTTGGTCTTGTCAAACCCAAACTTGCTGGTAGTTGGGTTTTGAGGGAATTGCCTTCCAGTTCTCTTAATGAACTTCTTAGCTCTATAAGTTAAAAGAGCCATATGTTAGACAATGTCCACATACTCTACATCACCTGGACTGAAACACTCAAGATCATCAAAGCAGTATTGAAAATCACCAGAATGTCCACTTCTTGAGACAAAGGCACAACTTTCCTGAAGGACATTGTGTTGAGCTTGTTGAAACCTTGGAGTTTCAGGGAAAGTGATGTATGGTCCAGAAGAGCAGGATGGCTGCTGGTAGGTCAGATAATGCTTAGGTTTTAGGGTTAATGTGCCTTCAGCGACCATTAAAGCGTTGCTAGCAGGAAGACTCATAGGTCTGCTTGTTTGGTGGACCTTCTTACTCTACATCTCTATGCGATATCCATCGAGGATACCATTCATTCATGGTAAGAGTGTTCAAGTTTTCTGTTCTCTTGATAGAAACACAGTAGAATGTCCACTCGTTTGGAAGAGCACTCATGAACTTTCTAGTAAGATCTCTACGTTTGGGAGTGATCTTTACAAACTGAAGAGAAGAGATAAGATCCATGTACCTGAAGTACTGCTGGCTGAGGATCTCTCCAGCAATGTGAGTGAAGTTCTCGAACTGCTGCTTTAGTGAGTCCTTCTTTGATTCGTTAGAGTTTGAATACATCAGAGTAAGTGCATCAAACAATTCTTTGGCAGTCTGGCAATGCTCGAACTACACCATAATGGAGTTCAGTATTGCAGTCATAAGAATGGTCATAGCATTGCTGTCGATATCCATCTTCTTTTTGTCTTTATCAGAGTAATCCTCAACAGCCTTCTCTATCATGGCACCGTTTCCACCAGATGCTGCCACCTTTGGCTTATACGGGCCACTGATAATGGAGTTCCACATTTTACTGTCTTGGTATCTGATGAAGCCTTCCATTCTTCTGCTCCAAGACCGGAAATTTTCAGGAGTGATGATGGGAGCCTTTGTCATAGTTCCCATCTCTACTTCAGATTTGTTAAGGGCTATTTTGAGTGAGTGAGTTGTAGGGAGGAGTGAAAAACAGGTTGATTTGGATGGTTAGATCACGCAATCAAGAGCCTAAAGCGCTCTGATACCAATTGCAGGATCGGTTGGGGTCACTTAACACTTAGTTTTTCTCTCAAACTCATCTTAAACAACACTTGTGTACAGACAGAGTCAATAAGAGTTGATCATAATATAACAAGTAATAAGGAACACAAGAAGTAATTTTCAAGGTGCTTTTATAAATTGCTTCTCAACTTAAGTATTACAAGACTCTTACAAGCTCTTCTTAGATGAGTTACAATGAGAACTTATATATAATACTACCTACAGCCGGATATACTTTGATACCAGCTAGGATCCTATAACTAAAGCCTATACTACAAGACTATAGTTTAAGGTATCTCAGATAACGTCTTATCTGAGATATGGTAGTCAGGACATATCCCTGACTTACCTTTTGTCACCAACTAAAGTTGGTAACCTGTACTATCATAAAAGGTAAACAGTGGAATAAGGTATGGTCAACTACATGGCTCTTTAGGAAGAGCCCATGCTGTATCTGCAGCAGAGTGTCAGAGACCATACTTGTGTCCACTGGTTCATAGCAATGTCTTCCGAAGGTTAAATGGCTTCGGAAGAACAAGTACTTCTGAAGCCACTTATACTTCGGAAGAGACTGCTTCTTCTGAGACTTGGAAACTTTTTCTTTTCTTAACTTCAGAAATAGAATTCTGTCTTCGGAAGTTGATCTTTCACTTTATCTTCAGAAGAACTCTACAAGCTTCGGAAGTTCCATCCTAAGCTTCAGAAGCCTTTGTATGTAGTACCAAAAAATTATCTAAGTGAATTGGTTTTGGTTGCACCAGCCTTCTTCTTGATCCAACACGACCTAGACTATAACCTAGGAACCTTCATATAGAATGCATGCTAGGATTGGCTTGCATTTGATATTACATGTATGTTCCTCTATACTTGTTCTTTATCTCTATACTCTATACTTGTTCTTTATCTCTATGTCTTGTTATCTGACCATCCTAAGGAAGGCACAATTACTCTTACTCTTTCCTTACGGGATGACTTCTACTGGAGTCTTCCATTCCTATACGCTCCGCATTATACTATTAGGTTTGGATACCCAACTTGAAGGGATCTTCACAGATCACGCGCAACGTTGATCTTGGATATTGAGTCCGACCCTGAGATAGTTATGCCTGAAGTCCCGAAAGAAGAAGGGATAGGAAACTTTTATTAGACCAATTGAGATTATGTGATTGAATTCTATTTGTTATGACGGACTACTATTGGAATACTAATGGTCCATGGACATGACAACTTACATGATCTGTGCATGATGAATGGTGTTGATACTGTGATGTTAACTTGGGTAGGTGAAGCTGAGGGGGACCATGCAAGGCAAATTACCATTACGGGTGCACACGTAATTGCAATTTGCAGTGCATGTGAAGCCTGGCTAATCTTACCATGAGGTAACGATTGTGGTAGTACAATTCTTCCATTCTATATATTAGGACACTAGGATCATAATTCTAGTAATACCTTGTAAATGGTGATAAAACATTCATAACCTCTACTATCAATTAAGTCCTATTCTACTTAGAGCCTTCATGGGATTTCAATTATGATATTGATTTTATTCTCCATGAAACATTTCTCCGCTTAGCATTTTCAGTAACTATGGAACTGACTAAATGCTTAGAATGAATGTGGACTTCAAAGAGTCGTAGAAGAGTGATGATACTCCTTACACATACATTACGTTGTTCATTGGGATGATTTTAAGGAAAATCGGATGTCATGTAACCGGTTTAAGCATCGTTCTCGGTATATCGTGGATATGGTGGGAACGCTACGGGGAACCCTATATATAAGCATCACCGGTATACTAAGAATGTGCTTAAACTGGACTACGTGATGATCTTGATTAACTAGAGTGTGTAATGTTGGAACTTGATGAGTGGTGTTATATGTGTATCGTTAAGTGACTAAAGTTTACTTCTTTTATGATTAGAAGATGCCGCCTCGAAGAGTCACCCGCAGTACAAATCGCGAAGGTGAGACCCCACGGGCAGAGGTAGAGGTAGGCCACCAAGAAGAGGTAGTGGTCCTGCTGGAAACAATCAGGGAACTGAAAACCCCAATATAGCTGCTATGATTGCTCAACAGCTAGCCGCACTGATTCCAACAATAGTGACTCAAGTGAGCGACACTCTTCTGAATCATAACCTCCATGGGGATGACGATACTAACAGCGAGCATAACCAAGGAACAGGGGAAGATACTGAGAATGGTGGAACAGCTGGTAATGAAACTGGGATTGTTAATACCAGGCGGGGATGTTCTTACAAGGAGTTTGTGGCCTGCAAACTGAAAGAATTTGATGGAAAAGGTGGAGCGATAGCTCTAACAAGGTGGATTGAGAAGATGGAGGCAGTCATTGATATAAGTGAATGCCTAGACAGTCAAAAGATTAAACATGCCACGTGTTCACTGCAGGGCAAGGCACTAACTTGGTGGAACACACATATTCAAGCAAGGGGAAGAGAATCAGCAATGCAGATGACTTGGGAGGAGTTTAAAGCATTGATCACTGAATAATACTGTCCACTCAATGAGATGCAAAAATTGGAGCAGGAGTTCTGGAATCATGCTATGGTAGGAGCTGGGCACGCAACATACACTGATCGCTTTCATGAGTTGGTAAGACTAGTTCCACATCTGGTCACTCCGGAAACCAAGAGGATTGAAAGATACATTTAGGGACTTGTGCCTCAAATCCGGGCAATGGTGACAACAGCACCCTCCTACTATCCAGAGTACAATTCTGAAGGTTGGTACATTAACAGATGAGATGGTGAGAACTAGAGTTCTGGGGAAAGGAGCTGAGAAAAGGAAGGATGTTGGAGAAGCGAGCAGGTCGAGTACCGGGAAATTCGACAAAAGGGCCAAGACAACCTGAAATTTTGTGGCCGTGATACAAGGCAAGAGGGAATACGTCGGGCCGCACCCCAAATGTGATAGGTGTAACTTCCATCATCCCTTAGCGATACAGTGCTGGGTGTGTGTGAACTGTAGACGTCCGGGGCATCTGGCGAAAGACTGTAGAGTAGCGCCGAATCTGGTTGCACTGGTCAACGCGGTTAACCCCGCAGGGAATGCTAGGATTTGCTATGAGTGTGGAAGCCCGGGTCACTACCGGAACATGTGCCCCAGACTGAATCGGGCACCGGGTCAGTAAGGAAAAAACCAACCATAAGTGATGGCCATAGCTGGTAATCAAGGCCAAGGAAATCAAGGAAATGCTGCCAGAGGACGTGCGTCCATCATCGGAGCAAATGACGCCCGTCAGGACCCGAATGTCGTTACGGGTACGTACTTGCTCAACCACCACTTCGCATCTATATTGTTTGATACTGAGGCAGACAGTAGTTTTATATCCTCTGAATTTGCTCACATGCTTAACTTGAACCCTAGTAGGCTAGAAACTAGCTACTCCGTAGAAATGGCCAACGGTAAATTGTACAGGCTGACGAGATTATTAGAAAGTGCTCGATGATATTGGAAAACCATGCCTTCGATATAGACTTAATACCTTTTGAGCTGGGAAGTTTCAATGTGATTTTGGGAATGGATTGGTTGTCGCAACACGAAGCTGAGATTGTATGTCGGGAAAAAGTAGTACGAATCCCCATGCCAGACTGGGAGGTACTCACGATTCAAGGAGAACGATCGGGGCGAACCCTAAAGCTTATCTCTTGCATGAAGACACTTCGATGTTTACGAAAGCAGTGTTACGCGTTTCTGTCCCATGTAGTGGAAAAGAAAGAAGAGGACAACAAGTAGGTAGATATTCCCGTAGTACGAGACTACCCGGATGTATTCCCTGATGACTTGTCAGGTTTGCCGCCTCCACATCAAGTGGAATTTCGTATAGAGTTGGTTCCTGGAGCTACACCTGTAGCAAAGGCGCCGTATCGGTTAGCACCATCAGAAATGCAAGAGCTATCTAGTCAATTGTAGGAACTACTAGAGAAGGGTTTTATTCGGCCAAGTCAATCACCATAGGGAGCACCGGTATTATTTGTCAAAAAGAAAGATGGGTCATTCTGTATGTGCATAGATTACCGTGAGCTGAACAAATTGACCGTGAAGAATCGATATCCTCTTCCCAGAATCGAGGATTTGTTTGATCAGTTGCAAGGAGCCTCGTATGTCTCCAAGATCGACCTTCATTCGGGATACCATTAACTAAGGCTTTTCGAGGATGACATACCAAAAACAGTATTTAGAATGCGGTATGGGCAATATGAGTTCTTAGTCATGCATTCGGACTGACTAATGCACCAGCCGTGTTTATGGATTTGATGAATCGAGTGTGCAAACCTTATTTGGATAAGTTCGTGATCATATTCATCGATGATATACTTATCTACTCCCGATAAAAAGAGGACCATGAGGAACACCTTCGGGCAATACTTAGTCTATTACAAGAAAAGAAACTTTTCGCTAAGTTCTCGAAGTGTGAGTTTTGGCTTCGAGAAGTGAATTTTTTGGGACACGTGGTGAATGAAAATAGGATCCACGTAGATCCTGGAAAGATTGAAGCGGTGAATAAATGGGATGCACCCTAGACACCTTTAGAAATACGGCAATTCTTAGGATTGGCCGGATACTATCGATGTTTCATCGTGAATTTTTCAAAGATCGCTCAACCATTGACACTGCTGACTCAGAAAGACAAGAAGTTTGATTGGGGACATGCACAAGAACAAGCGTTTCAAACATTGAAGGAGAAGTTGTGCAATGCACCGATATTGTCCCTCCCAGACGGAACTGATGATTTTGTGGTGTACTGCGATGCTTTACATCAAGGATTGGGATGTGTGATAATGTAGAAGGATAAGATGATTGCCTATGCCTCATAAAAACTTAAGGTGCATGAAAAGAACTATACGACTCATGACCTGGAGTTGGGCACTGTGGTATTTGCACTCAAGATATGAGGCATTACTTGTATGGAACCAAATGCATCATCTACACAGATAATAAGAGCCTCCAACATATTCTGGATCAGAAGGAACTTAATATGCGTCAGCAAGGTTGGGTAGAACTACTTAGTGACTATGATTGTGAAATCCGGTATCATCCGGGGAAAGCGAACATGGTGGCTGATGCTCTAAGCTGCAAAGAACACTTGAAACCACTAGGTGCTCGAGCGTTAGGGCTGACTATTCAAACGAATCTGAAAGCCCACATCCTAATTGCACAAGGTGAGGCATTGAAAGAAGAAAACGTTGCGGGAGAAGAATTTCGAGGGTTGGATAAACAGATGATTTGCAAGAAAGATGGCTTACAGTATTTCATGGATCGTATATGGGTACCCAAGTGGGGAGGTGTCGTACCCTAATCATGGATGAAGCACACAAGACATGATATTCTGTTCATCCTGGTGCAGACAAGATGTACCACGATCTTAAAGATCTGTACTGGTGGCCAGGCATGAAGAAAGACATTGCTATGTATGTAAGCCGATGCTTGACGTGCTCGAAAGTTAAAGCTGAACATTAGAAACCATCAGGATTACTGCAGCAACCAGAAATTCCTGAGTGGAAGTGGGAAAACGTAGCCATGGATTCTATTACCAAACTTCCTCTAACGAGTAGTGGGCACGACTCGATATGGGTCGTAGTGGATTGGATGACGAAGTCAGCTCATTTCTTGCCGATCTGAGAGGATTACAAGATGGAAAGTTGGCGAGATTATACATAAAGGAGGTCCTGACAAGGCACGGAGTGCCGGTGTCGATCATATCTGACCATGACAGCCGATTTACTTCATGATTTTGGCAGACACTGCAGAAAGCGATGGGCACCCGATTAGATATGAGTACCGCCTATCACCCACAAACAGATGGTAAAAGTGAATGAACAATACAAACATTGGAAGACATGCTCAGGGCTCGTGTAATCGATTTTGGTGGTAGCTGGGACACTCATCTACCATTGATTGAGTTCTCTTACAACAACAGCTACCATACGAGCATTGGATGCGCTCCATTAGAAGCATTGTATGGGAGGAAATGTAGATCTCCAGTTTGTTGGGTAGAGATTGGTGAAAGCCAGTTGACAGGCCCAGAGATCATTCAGGAAACAACAAACAAGATTTTCCAAATCAAAGACAGACTAAAAGCAGCCAGAGATCGCCAAAAGAGCTACACCGACAACCGTCGGAAACCTCTGGAATTCAACGTGGGAGATCGTGTTTTACTTAAGGTCTCTCCCTAGAAAGGGATTGTACGATTTGGAAAGAAAGGGAAGTTAGCCCTAAGATACGTAGGACCATTCGAAATCACGGAAAGAATTGGTCCAGTGGCATACCGATTAAGGCTGCCACTAGAACTCAGTGGTGTACACGATACGTTTCTTGTATCGAACCTTAAGAAGTGCTTGGTGGATGAAACTTTTCATGTACCAATTGAGGAAATCAATTGACGAAAAGCTTCATTTTGTCGAAGAACCTATCGAGGTCATGGACCGAAAGGTCAAACGATTAACGCGTCGCAAGATACCGATCGTCCGCATGAGATAGAACTCCAAACGAGGACCAGAATTCACGTGGGAAAGGGAAGACCAGATGAAACTCAAGTATCCGTACCTATTCGTGGATGACACTCTAGGACCTAACTCAAGCTGAATTTCGGGACGAAATTCTCTTAACTGGGGGATACTGTGACATCCGTCACCAAAAGGTCCGTCATTTAACGTGACTTCCGTTAACTTTTCTGTGATCATTCATTCCTTACCTTTATAAACTATTCGTGTGTACATTATTCTTGTTTATTATCAAGTGGCTTGTGTCCTTGCTGTTAGCGTTGCTATTATTTTAGAAATCTTTACAATCATCATTATTGTTACTAATAAACCTATCGTTATTTATTAATGTTGTTATTAATAAGACCATTTTTAAGTTATTAATACCATTATTTACATTTTATCATTAATATAACTAACCGATTTAAGGTTGTTTTTAACTAGAAACAAACTTGGGAACTCGAGGGTTAAGTGCAGGGACCAAATTTGACATTTTGCCAAACTAGGGTTGGGTATATATACCCTATTTCCAGCCCTAGCCTCCATTTCATCTTCTTCTTCATATTCTTCTTCTTCCACTTTTCTACTCCTCTTTGCACCAAAACCGCCCCCTTTCTTCGCGTTTTCACCTGCAAGGCCTCGGCTACAGCTGAGTCTACTCCATTCTTACAGGTAGACGACCTTGGTCGTCCCTTTTCTTGCTTGTTTTTCTGCTATTCTTGAAGGGTTTCGGGTGCTCGGGGCCAACCCGAGCACATGAGGTCGTGTGGATGCGTGTGATGTCTTTCTGTACGTTCTTCTGGTTGGTGTGTGTGTGAAATGTGTTTCTAGAAGTGCTTGTGGTGTAAATGTCATGCACGGAGCAGCTGAAGGCTGCTCTGCACTTCTGCAGTCGTGATTCTGCTGTTCTGGCGACTGGGTCTGCCGTGCGACTGAGCCGTGCGACTGGGTGTGTCTTGCGACTGAGTCGTGCGACTGAGTCGTGCGACTGTGTCGTGCGACTATGTCTATCGTGCGACTGAGTTGTGCGACTGGGTGTGTCGTGCGACTGAGTCGTGCGGCTGTGTGTATGCGTGCGATTGAACCCTGCGGTTAAATGTGTGCGATTGTGCGTGTGTCGCACGACTTAATGCCTAGTCGCACGAATGGAGGTTCAGTCGTACGAATGAAGCTGATTCGTATGAATGAAGGTTGATTCGTGCGTATGGATGTTGAGTTGTGCGATTGGGTGTTGTGTGGTACGATTGAATGCTGAGTCGCACGAATGAAGGTTCAATCGTACGAATGAAGCTGATTCGTACGAATGAAGGTTGATTCGTGAAGATGGAGGGTTGAGTCGTGCGTCTGGTCCTGTCGCGCGACTGGAGTTGTTGTGTGTGAGTTTTTTCTTGTGTGTGGTGTGTGTATGTCATATGATGTTAAGGTAACATCGACACGGTTACCGTTGCTAATGACAATATTTAAGTTAACACTATCAAACTTACTAATGTTATCACAAACCAAATCAACTTTAACATTTTACAATTATCAATAACCGATTTGTAACCAACGATATTTACCAAGTACTTCTCTAATAACAATAACACTTTTAGACAAATATCATCGGCAATGGCAACGATATCTAGTACTTGGATCTACATAAGATCTAATACGTATATGTGCTTCATGCGACCCGAACCGATACAACCCGAACCGATCGAACGTTACTATTTTCATTAAACGAATCATTAATGCTTAACCACAACTGATAATAGGTGTTTGACCGTTTATTGCTTACATCATTTGGAAACTTGATCATTCATACTTACCACCGAACAAGTGAGTTTCGTGGCCCCTTTTTATGCTTATTCAATACTTCAACTATTTACAAACTTGGGGGAAAAGTATGCTCACCCATTTTTATGCTGTACAACTTACATTCTTGGAATCAACGTGTTACTATTTTGTAAGTACTTATCTGATACATACATGATTCGTTGTGTGGTACTTTCTTTACAACCATTTAATTCCGGTGTTGGAACCGACGGATAGGTATTAGTAGTACTACTGGGTTGACACCCCCACCCTTGTATGTTGGTATACTAGTTGGTACCAACAGTGGCCAGGAACAGGCCCTTGGGTGAATATATTCTGACAAGATTCTATGTGTACGTCGTTAGGTTTGGTTGTAAAGCTCATGGTTATGTGATTTTGCTTACTTATAACTGTATACATGGTATTTCACAAAACTATTATGCAGCATCAATTTATTTACTATTTAAACCTACGAGCTCACCAACAATTTTATTGATAATTTTGAGCATATCTTTTCAGGTGATAATATTAATTGAAGATCTAGGTGTGCTGCCTTAGTGGAGACCCTAGGATGTATTTTGAGACTATACAATACTTGACAAATATTCTTTGAAACATTGTTGGTCTGATTACATACAATTATTCTTTTGGATACTTGTTCCCGGGTTGTGGGAATTACATTACAATGTTAATATTTTTGGTTATGTGAATCAATTACAAGTTTATGCCTATGGCTACGTTGTCGTGAATATTGACTAAACACGACACAAGTCTCCTTTGTGTCGGGTGTCGTCATGACACGCTTTATTATCAACTACATACATTGCATCTCTATTATTAACAGTGTGTTATGACGATCCCGTCTTATTACATCCCCGTGTTTCCGCTCTCAGCGGGGGGTGTGACAAATATGATATGGAGACAAAGAAAAACCAACTTCAAAGACTTTAAGATTACAAAATCCAAAGTCATTCAAGATGAGACACAGATAAATCCTAACACCAAAAAGTCGATGAAAATCATAGTGTACAAGCATCCCAGATATGCAAGAAAAATTCTAATTCATGCTTCTACGCCAATCTACGGGTAGTGAAAACTAATAAGGTGGGAAAAGGATACTGGGTATACAATGATCTAATGTGTTGACAAAATATACCATATCATCGACCCGATTGATCTGCTCAAGTTTGAAAGAGAAAGTTTAATGAGGCTTCAGGCTTGTCCAATTGAAGTTGTTGAATCTGTTCATATAATGCGCCTCCGTTTGGTTGGTTGATTACGAAGGCCCTGAACAACAAGATTTATGCGTACGACGGAAATTACAAAGTTGTAGACGTGGATTTTTGAAGAATTGATTCACCAAGCCTAGGGTGAGATTATAGGGATTGAAACTAGAGGCTCGGAAAATGAAATGAAGATAATGAAGATCAATTTACCAAGCGAGAACTTTGAACCGCTCGAGAAGTAGTTCACGCGCGAGACTATTTTGTTTAGTATAAATAGTTTGCTTTGTTCATTTTGTTTAGTATCCTGATATTTTCACACTTACATAATCACATTATCAGAGAGCAATAGACTTGAATTATTATTTACATTGCTTGTTCTTGTTCTTCTTCAAGTCTTTCTATAATCTGTGATCGATTCATTGCGCGGTTTCTCTCATGAGATCGATCTACAATGAACTCACGATCTTTACAAATACCAGTCTAACAAACTTTTTCCTACACTTTAATGTCGACCATTGATTAAGGAGATTGATAATTGAGATCACTTATTACACTTTTTAGTTCTAGAATTCTTTTTATTTGAATCTTTCCCTGTTATTTTTAGAATTGTATCAACCGAAATTGATTCTTCGTTGGGGTCGGTCAAAATTTTAACGGGGTCGAAGTAAAAATATTATGGGGGCCGATCAAGATTAGATCATATATACACTAAAATAAAAAATAAAAGTTCATGCGATGCGGGTGACCCCTTGAGAACCATATATATAGGTCCACTGCAGAATAAATAATATAAAATGTTTTGTTTAAAGTTTAAAGAACAGACATAGCGTAAACATAAAAAAATGTTAGCAAGATGTTAGAAAAGTTACTATGAATTTAGAATAAGAGAACGAGAATGGGAATTGGCACTTCTAAAAACTAAGTTACTCTAAAGTTTGACATGTCTTTAACCCATGCATACGAAGCCCGCTTGATATATTCGTCGTGATGTAATTATATATTTGAAGACTAAAGTGTTCTTCAACCATATTGTAGAAAGGCATTTGGAAGCAAAAACAGTAACGCCTCTTTGTATCATATAGGTGTTATTTGTTTTTCTAAAAAAGGTAGTGCGGGCTTTTCTATCTGCGTCGTGCAGACCACGCGCAGACATTACTATCTGCAGACTATTTATTTTTTTGAATATGTTTCATTAAAAAAATGTCTGCGCGAGCTTTTCTCGGTGAAGATTTGGCCCAGCCACTTCTACGGTCTGTAGAGGTTAAGCACCACCACCCACCCCCACCTATTGTCCACCACCACCTTCCACGACCACCGTCCACCATCACCACCGTCCACCTCCACCACCACCACCACCATCCACCACCACCACTGTCCACCTCCACCACCACCACCATCACCACCACCTATCGTCCACCTCCGCCACCGACCACCCACCGTCGTCCACCACCACTACCATCCACCACACCCATCATCCACCTGCACCACCGTCCACCACCACCACCACCATGCACCACCACCCACCACCAGCGTCCACCACCACCACCATCCATCGTCTACCACCAGCACCATCCACCACCACCCATCGTCCACCTCCACCACCACCCACCATCCAACACCACCCACCATCTACCATCTCCACCACCACCATCACTACCACCATCCAGCAATGCCGTATACCATAACCAGTTTATTTTAGCAGCCTGCAGATGTTAAAAACAGTCACTCTTCTTCATGTAGACAGCAGAGGTTTGGTCACCTGTTCTTCTACAGATGTCTACAAATGTGGTTCACATACTTGCAGACATTTTACATCTGAAAAAACAAATTGCACCATAATTACATAGACCATCTGCCTTTTCTCCTTATTCTTTTCAAGGTTCACAAAATGTTGCCTAAGGGCTAAGTCTCCATTTTCTATAATAGTTACCTGATTTGAAACCAATCAATTTTTACTAGATTCAATAGATACATGTGCAGATGTTTATTTTTAAACGGTAAGGATCGGCACAATTTATCTCCCAAAAAATATATTGTTACCCGTAATTATTCTACGTAGAATCGAGTTGTGCAAGCTGGAAACACCTAAATCTTTAAAAATTAAGTTCATATGAAAGCCGTTTAATCAAACACCTAGTAGTTTTTTTTCTCCACAGGTCTGCCATCTATGAGAAAACATTATGTAACCTATAATACTCTCTTCTTTTCATTCTTTTCTAGCTAGGCTCGCGCAAGATTACCCAAGTCTTCCGTTATAGTTACCCAATATGAAGCGAAATAGTTTTTACTTGATTTGATGGAATACATATGAGGATGCTTATTTTTAAGCGCCAAGGACTTGCACCAATAATCTCCAGAAGAATATATTGTTGCCCGTAACTATATATTATCTTTTGAATTGAGTTGTACAAGAAAACACCTGAATCTTCTATATTTAAGTTCATATGCAAGCCACTTAACCAAACATCCAGTAAACCTTTTTTTCTTAGCAGGTCTCGCATCAAGGAGAGAAATGGTATGTAAACTCTAATACTGTGGGACCAAAGACTATATTTTTATACTTTTAATCACCACTATCATTTAGCAAGAAGAGTGGGATTAACAGAACTAAGGTAACCCATATCAAGACCTCCTTCATCTTTTGATCGTGTAATGGGATACCACATAACCAAAGTGATTTTCCTATTATATTTGTCCCTTCTCCAATGAAACTTTTATTAAATAGTTTAGTGTAATTGGATTGACAAATGATCAATTTGATCATATATCCATCAAACAAGTCTAGAGATGCGGAGTGCATATTTGTTTGAGTTAATTTATTATGTTCTTTGAAATTGAAAACTTTATTAGGGGCGAAGCCCTTAAGCAACGTGGGTCCGGGAGCAGCGTCCCTGCCGGGGTCCAAGGGGCAGAGCCCTGGCTGGGGTCGAGCTGCCAGATCAGCGTGAAATTTTTTTATTTTGGTAAACATTGCTTTATCAAAAGCGAACGAAAATTTGATTTTACCGAAATTTCACATGTGAAACTTGAGGGTAAAAAGTATAATATTTTTATCTGGAAACTGCGACGGGCAGTTTTCTCCCCTTCCCTGCAAGTATTGATTTCGAAAGATATTGGTCATTCTGGTCTTTCTTTTGGTTCACGAAAATCACACAACACAACATACTAATTCTTGATCTCGTCTGAGTTATATCCTATTGATATATTCGAGTCAAGCACCGAAATAATTTCAATCTAAAAGTAATATTCACGATACTCAGAGTATGCAAGTTTGATTTCAAGTGTTCTATATTTTTCTTCTAAAAAATTCCAAGATATCCATATTTTTTGGGGGCTTTAAAAATTGCATAGTAGTAAAGAGGAGTAGTCTCAAGCACCAGTTTTACGAGAATTAATTTACCTCCGATGGAAAGATTTTTAGACTTCCACAAGATTAATTTCAAGCAGATTTTTTCTATGCTCGGCTTATAAAACTTAAGAGAGGTTCATATTAATCACAATTGGAATTTCTGTAGATGAAATTCCCTTTATTATAGGAAATTTTATTTATTTATCTCCATAAAGGATTCAATTCATGAACAAATGTCACTAGGATATAAAAATAGACCTGGTTAGTATTGCTTAATAGCATAATATAAAAACCTAATATTGATATAAGTTTTAGGTTGAAGCACTAATTAAGGTTTAGAGAAAATGAGAAATTACAATACAAAATGGATGGATTGGCTCGGTCTGTTTGACCGATCGGTTTTACAGGTTTTGACGGTTTGGTTGTAAAGGTTAGGCAGTTTGAATCAATTTTCTTTTTTTACTTTTTTAAAGTTGTTTTAAACTTAAATAAGACATCAAAATTGTTAATGACTCATAAAATAATATGTGATGGATTGTTTAATTAAACTCACACAAGGTAAATCGTTCGTCAATTGGGAACACAAAACACATAATTCTAACCTAGACATCACAAGATTGTAAGATTAGAATAAAAATCATAACCTAGAAAGGTAGAAAGCAGATTGAATACAATAAGTAACACAATCTTACACCAAGAAAGGTGAACTAGCCTTGTATCCTCTTATTGTATCTTTAATCATTGATTATAGCTTGATTAGGCGTCAACAATGATGGAGTGAGCTCCTTAATCACCATTGATCGACTAGAAATCTTCCTCCAGCCCCTATGGGCGGACCCCCCTCCCCCTATGGGCGGCCCCCCTCGAAAACCTATCTTGATTGCTTAAATAGCAATCTTAAACCGCATTAAAACCCTAATTCTTCAGATGTAGGCGTGGAATACGTCGGGTATCTACCTAGTATATGCTTAAACTCTTCTGTAATATGCTGAATGAATGTCAGTTGTTACGTTGAGCAAGTTAGCATAGAATCTATCGATCAACCGACTCTCATTTCTCATATTTCTTAGATTTTTGTCTACCAAGTCATGTACATGTATCCAGTTGTCCAAAACTTGCATGTTATTTATATTTAAACTGAAAATACAACATATCTAAAGTAACAATATATTTCATACATAATTATCATCACAAACATGTCAATATTAGACACATTTAACATATGATAATCAACCACCCATCATAAACCGACAGATTTACTTTTGTACAACGGTTCGATTAAATCCAGTGATTTTAAACACCTAAAATCTAGTAAAGAGAGACCTATTGTATTTTACTAGAAGATTCGTTACATATATCTGTTGGTACACCCGTTAATATGATGACAATTGTATTTTACAAATAAAAAGTCATACGCCCGTTTTTCTATATAATTCACGCTTACGTGTATTAGTTAATATGATGACAATTGTATTTTATAAATAAAAATCTTGTATTTTTTATATATCGTTTTACACTTGTATGGTGCATCTAGCTTGCCATAAAAGGCAAAGAAAATGTCATGCACAAACGTGGAGGTTTTAGATACGTTATACGTACAAAACTTTGTGGTTCTTATATTATTTCTTGGTAAGTAACCTACATATTTTAGGGCAAAAGACATTCGAAATATCATTTTTCTTAATATAAAAAGTATCATTGGACGCCACACACATATCTATTCAAATGTTTAAATATTTCTTGTATACATACGATGCAATATAATAACAATAATATAATAACGATGTTCAAATTTTTCACACCCTTTTGTAACTCGTTTATAATTTTATTATAAGATATTTATAATTTGTTAATTTAACCTCTTAATCAACTTGCATGATCTGTTTGGTTGTGAGCGTGTCAAAGTTAGGTTTAATATATCGAAAAGTTATCAAGATAAACATTTAATCGACTCATTTTGTCAAAACAAACATTTAATTTTCAGCTTAAATTTATTCCCTTTCAACTAATGATATAATATATATGTCCCATGTCGGCTAAACGCTAGTCGGCCAATCATTGGCTTGTTACTACTTGAAAACATATGAGGAGTTCACATATTTATCAGGCTTTACCAGATCGAGGTTGTAAGAGGTCAGCTACCACTACAAGAAAAGTGCTTTTTTCGGCGATAAAAATCGTCGCAAAAAGATCCTTTTTCGTCGCAATATATTATTTGCGACGAAACTTTGGTCGTAAAAAAGTCGCCGTAGAAAAATGGTCGCAAAATGTTATTTGCGACGACATTTGCGACGATTATTTTATGGGCCCCACTTAGTATAAAAAAGTGAAATTCTGGAGAAAATATTTTGCGACGATTAAAAATGTGACATTTGCGACGATTTTTTCTTTTTTGTGGCGATATATCGCCGCAAAGTTTTTGACCAAAATAATTTTTGCGACGAAAAATTTAAATATGAATCAATGTTTTTTGCGACGATAAATCGCCGCAAAAAAAACTTTTTTTTTAATAATTTTGCTGCATTTGCAGCAAGCCACCCAGATTTTTCTGGGTACCAAAACTGCTGTTCAAAATAACTAAACACTATCAAAACCATCAAATCATTCGCAAAACATAGCATATAAACAAAATGTATACAGACTAACCATAAGAGGTCAGCTACGGGCTAACCATAAAAGGTCGGGGCTAGCATAATGGCTCATTAGACGACTTTGGTATAGCAAAGATGTGTCGGATCCCTATTCAATTTCATATGCGATCAACCAGTGATTTAGACCGACTAGAGAGTAGTCAGGTTAGTCGGAAATGAAGTATTTGACAATCTTCTATTAGTTAAAAGTAGATGAAAAATATTAAAAGTAAAATGTCCTATTTGACTTTTTGTTCGGTCAAACCTTTAATTTGATAAACTTCAATTCCTTTAATATTTTGATACGAACAAAAATGAGAGTTAATTTTAGGTTCATCGGCTTCAAACCTTCAAGAGTCAACTAGAACATCTAAACCTGTAAACTTGACACAATTCACATATTATTTCCACGTGTACATAACATAAAATCAATAAAAAATAAGTAGATGAAAATTCAAATATAAAATGGTGCCATTTGCCAGTTAGGTGTAAACCGATAAACGGCCTCGTTCTTGTATTACAAATAGCCGATCTACCTTCAACCTCCATCCACAAATTCAACACAAACTCATCTGCTCATCTTCATTCAAACGTACAATAATAATAATATTCATCTAAAAAAAAACCCATTACAACACAATTAAGAAAACAACTATGGAGTATGTACTTTCAGAGCTAGAAGGAACCCTTTTGAAGAACAAAGATCCTTTCTCCTACTTCATGCTAGTAGCTTTCGAAGCCTCGGGCTTAATCCGATTCACAATATTATTATTATTCTGGCCGATCATCAAGCTTCTCGACGCGTGTGGGAAGCCTGAGATCGGCCTGAAACTGTCCATCTTTCTTGCTATTGCCGGTGTCCCCATGTCGGAGATAGAGTCGGTCGCGAGGGCAGTTTTGCCCAAGTTTTACTTTGATGATACTGATATGGAAGCTTGGAAGGTGTTCAACATGTGTGATAAAAAGGTGGTTGTGACCAAAATGCCTACGGTTATGGTTGAGTGGTTCGTGAAGGAGCATTTACGGGCTGATGGTGTTGTTGGGACCGAGCTTGTCGTGAGCCGGTTTGGGCTCGCCACGGGCTTGGTTCGGAGTGGTGGGTTCGGGTCATCGGTGGTTGATCGTGTTGCAGCCGTTTTTAATGGTCAACAACCGAGCCTAGGGCTTGCTAGAAGTCATTCTGATTCACAGTTATTGTCTATGTGCAAGGTAATTACACAACGTATAATTATTTGACATATAGTTCAAATATATATACAAATGTATACAACATAAAACATGGATATTTTTTTGATTAAGATGTTGTAAAATCTATGATTTTAAGTAGAAATATCAATGATTGTTGGATATTATCTAACATGTCCATGAAAATGTCAGCAGACGATGGTTATCAGAATTTATCAGTTTTTTACATAAAAAACTACTGAGTTATTTTTTAAGAAAAACATGACTTGTACCTTTATTAAGAATATTATGATTACACTGACTAAGAAGTTTTGGTTCCGTAAAAGTCATACATATAATACAGATTATGATGATCTTACTTTCATTGCAGGAACAAGTAAATGCACCATACATAATCAAAGACCAGAAGCACAGACCCCTCAAGGAAACCCAGCCCAAGCCGGTGATCTTTCACGACGGCCGACTCGTGAAGCGACCAACTCCTGCAACGGCTCTTGTCATCCTTCTCTGGACCCCGATTGGTGTCGTTCTCGCCATCATCCGTATCATTATTGGGGCTTTGTTGCCAATGTGGGCTATTCCTTATATGGCTTGCATATTTGGTGCCAAGGTGATAGTGAAAGGAGTTCCACCACCACCTCCAACAGGGTCCAAAGGCGGTGTGCTCTTTGTCTGCACACACCGCACTTTAATGGACCCTGTCGTGCTGTCTACGGTCCTCCAAAGGAGGATCCCGGCAGTCACCTACTCGATATCAAGATTATCTGAGATCTTATCCCCAATCCCTACGGTCCGGTTGACCCGAATCCGCCATGTGGATGCTGAGAAAATAAAGAAAGAATTATCCAAAGGTGATTTGGTGGTTTGCCCAGAAGGTACGGTGAAAACTCAGAACTATATAGTTTCACTATATAAAACTTATTTGTTATTTTGTTGCAAATTTTGCGATTTTTTGTCACCGAATCTATGCAAATGCAAAATGAGAGACCAAAAGTGAAAAGTCCTAAAACGGGTTAACAAACTTGTGACCGTTTACATTCGGACACAAAACAGTACTAAAATTTATTAAATAATAATTAACTAAAATCATATTGTAAATGTCAAAATAAATCAGTCGCAAAAGTGGTCGCAAAACCGTCGCAAGACTTTTTTTTTGAAGTGGTCGCTAAATTTGTCGCTACTTCGGTCGCTATCATTTTTCTACACTAATTTTCAACTGAATATACACAAATACCTATTTTTCTAGTAGTGTTTAATACTAATTATTACTTAATTATCTCTAGATTAGATTAACTTATAGTACTTGTAAAATTTACAGGTACCACTTGTAGAGAACCCTTTTTGCTCCGGTTCAGCGCTCTTTTCGCCGAGCTAACAGACCGGATCGTGCCCGTGGCAATGAACTACCGAGTCGGGTTCTTTCACGCGACAACCGCGAGGGGTTGGAAAGGGCTAGACCCAATCTTCTTCTTCATGAACCCTAGACCGGTTTATGAGGTTACTTTCTTGAACCAGTTGCCCGCGGAGGCTACATGTTCGTCGGGAAAAAGCCCACACGACGTCGCAAATTACGTCCAACGAATCTTGGCTGCAACACTGGGGTTTGAGTGCACAAATTATACGAGGAAAGACAAGTACAAAGTGCTGGCTGGAAATGATGGAACAGTGGTGTACACTACGGTGATGGACCGGGTTCAGAAGATGGGGAAAACCGTGAGGAAGGTGGTGGGTACATTTAAACCGGTTGTTTTTAGTTAATTGATGGTGGTTAGTATTATTATTGTTTGGTTTTTTGTATGTAATGAATTTTTTTAAATATCTTGGTTATTGTATCTGGAGATTTTAAATTGAAATATTATTTTTACATGGAAAAGTTGAATAATGTATGTGGGTTGATGGTTTTAGTTTTATCGGTTTGTTAACGTAATATTGGATTAATCATCTATTATTATTTAGAAATATTTCGAATTCACTACGATGTTAAACTAAATGCACACACTTTTATTCAATGATTTCGAAACCGGACCAGACCGGCCGGTCCGACCGGTTCGACCGGTAACCGATGATGAAGCCGGTTCGGTTCGGTGGTTTTGGACCGTTTTCGGTTGAACCGGCCGGTTCGTGCGGTCGACCGGTCCGACCGGAACCGGCGAACCGGGTTGAACCGGGTTTGCCTCTGCCGACACGCGCTCCGCCGATGAACACCGCCGGAGCCACCGTATCGCCACCGCCGGAGCCGTCGCCTTGGGCCGCCGTGAGGGCGTCGATCTCCTCCAGTTAGTTCGAGGCGGACGCCGCCTTCGTCGCGTAGGCGGTAGCGGTGGAGGCCTTGCATAACTCCGGTGGTTGTGGTGGTGGTGAGTGGGTGGGTGTGTGGTTGTGGTGAAGGGGGTGAGGGTGGACCATCATGATGGTGGTGGCGGAGACGCCGTGGAGGAGGAGGAGGAGGACGACGTTGGTGGTGGTGGTGGTGGTGAGATCCATGGT